>NIUQ01000663.1:0-42960 GCA_002796945.1 Plectus sambesii
TGTGATCAACGCCTGGAAAACAAGAGGTGGTTTTGAGGGAATCTCGAGAAAACTAATATCAATGAAAATGGATAAAATAAAATCGAGAGAATCTATGACCGCTTTCAGTATTAAACTTTTGCAATCGTATTTCAGTATATGCGTTAGAAACTCGATTTCATAAGTCATACAAATCGTATGCCGCTTCCAATAATATAATGCATACACTGCTTAATGACTTCAAAAATGTTAACATAAACAATGAGAGATAACAGGATCCCAAAATAGCATGGCGCCATTTGTTTAGTTTTTCCAGTCAGTATAATATACAACACGCTTAAACAGAAATAATAAAACTACGCTTACAGCGTCTCTGCTGCGAAAGTATCCTCTTGGTCAAGCAACATTAAGAAGATTAAATTGAATAATAGTCACGCTAAAACTTACTTTGACATCGCATCCTTCGAGCGCCTTGGCGTAGAGCCCCGGCCAGAAGGACTCGACTTCGACATGAGCGGAGTCGAGAATAGTCTGAATTTTCTCGCCTGTAATAGTAATGTCATCATCCTGCAGAATAAGGGCGGCGTAGACGCAGGCCAGCTCGGCCTCGCTCATCCCCTTCGTGGACATTTTCGCGTGACAATAATGACGTGCAGATATTGCCACAATGCCTGCAAATAGGAATGATTGCGGCGCTATTAAGCAAAACGATTAGTCGCATATTAGAGTTTTCTACTCCGAACGACGAGCGGTGCTTGACAAAAAAGAATGGGAATCAGATTTTTATCTAGCCCTGGCAGCGCAGAAGACAAATGCTTGACTCTCTTTTCTGCCGTTACTTTTACGATCAGTGGTGGGCGCTTTTACTCCCTGAGTCTAAAAGGTAGCCCGACCAAAACAAAAGTATTCTCTATGAATTATGCTCCCAAATTTAGCAAACCAGTAGAGCTAACGCTGAAAAGCGATGGGAGTCGATCGATTCTAGACGGACCACGTTGTCGAACGAGGCAGCGGGCGCAGCGAAGATGCCCTGTCTGTCCGTCGCCTGGAGACAGGGCTGGCAGCGACTCGCTCGGGCCTCGCACACGACCGCGTCATAGCGATCGATGAAACCGAAGCAACTGCTGCTTCGACGCTAAGTTTTTTTCGAGTGAAAAACTGTTTGTCGTGCTTAGTAGAAACTAGAAAATGTGCTCTTCGATGAGATGCCAGCAAAGAACAAACTGAATCAAGTCAGACTATTAATTCAGTAAATGAGCAGAGAGAGAGAGAAAATGGTGAAAGTCAGTTTGGGTTATGCAGAGCTGCTACCGGTAGCGGAAGAGTTCGCGTTCGAACAAATTTTCTATATAATGACAGCTTACTGGCGCAAATAGGTCATGAAATGAGCGTTTGCCTCATCTGGGACCAACTTCATAAAGCTTTCAATCGCAGAATTGTGTGCAGAAGAGCATGCGCAAAGTTGGGCAAAGTCGTTCAAAAAACTCAGGAGGCATAAAATGTAGATTGCTGCTTTGGGTCCAATCTTGACATGTTCGCTTTTACTCCCGCTCTTTCCACATCTCACCATTGTGGGCCTAGCCGATGTGAGTATTCGTATACGTGCAGACATCGTGTTTCAAGTTTCGCAACGATACAATTCAATTCACCTGAATGTCCATTCCAAATCATTCGGCGTCATTACGTTTGCGGCATACGGTATAATGAATTTTTGCCGCTTTCAGTAAACTAGCGTAGTTAGTTTGTGAAATTGAAGGAATTGAGACAGCGACATTCAACATCGTATATTCAAATCGTTTCAACGTACGCCTCCCCAAAAAACTAGCTGAAAGCAAGATTCAAAGACCCTGTGGTAAGAATTAGCAATTTATGAAATTTCATTTAACTCTTTCTTCCAAATAATCCTTTGTTACTCGCATTTCTTACGCTCGAATGGCGCAATATAAAAGGCACCTTCTCAGCGTCGGCTGTGCATTATAATTTCTCTAAATTGCTAACCAATTTAAAGATTTAACCATTTCGGCGACCCTGTGTAGCCCCTATAGTTGCTTAACCCGAAACACTGCTCTATGAATATACAGTCAACTGCTTTTATAACGTCGGTCAAGGGACCGGCCAAAGACCGACGTTATAAAGAGAGCGACGTTATAGAGGCAGTTAGTCCTGTACAAAACATAGTACACGGGACCAGCCAAGGACCGATGTTATAAAGCCAGCGACGTTATAGAGCCAGGCGTTATAAACGCAGTTGACTGTAGCTAGAAAACTCGAAAATGTATTTCAGTTCATTGATATAAATTCGGTGACCAGAAACGCGATATTTCTTAGGTTTGCAGCCCTCTCCGCTACCAATTCTACTGCTATCCATAGCACCATAATACCCATTCAGTACGCTGTATATCACTTCACTCGTAGTAGTATATCAATCTTCATCTTCTGAATCATAGTTGACAATTATAGTCCAGACTTCCCACTCAGTAACAGAGAGCCACGGGATGACCATTTCACGCGTAATCTGGCTGATTAAATTAAGCATGTTTCCGGCGGCGCCCACGCAATGAACCTTTATCACTACGGGACCAACACTTTATTTTTTTGTTATTGATTACGAAATTTGGACCGTATATTACTTGGGATTATCTTGCAGAAAGATCACAATGACAGACGGAAAGGATGGAGTGGCGGCCGCTGGCTACGGAGGGGACGGAGGCTATGACGTCAGCTTCGCCGGTAAGGGCGGGGCGGAGGCTAAGACTACAGCCGACTATTATGCTCAGTATGGAAACGGCGCTTCAGGCGGCGGCTATCCGCCACAGGTGAGTAGCAATGTGTACATTAAAGTTTGCTTATACTAGTACTGTGGGGGCTAGCCAAAATTATAGGAAAGCGATAAAGCAGTGTAAGCGAATTCTACAGAATACAGAAATTTCGCTTCACTCGGTTTTGGTACTATCCACTTTTTTCGGCGTGTTGGACGGCTTTTAGGAGAAATTGTCGTCACTCACTGGATATTGTTTTTAGCTATGTAAGACTGATTAAATGGCGAAAATAATACAGGATCTTTCATCATAAGTCGCCACATTTGCACTCAAATTTGTCTAACTAGCCTTCAGATTGACTGCGAAGGTGGCGAATCATGACGAGATCCTTGTCGAAAATGTGTCCGACCCTATTTATACCAGTCTTAAGTCATGGTCGAAACTGATTAATTGATGACATTTCATTATAGGCGGGTGGCTACGGCCAGGCTGGAGGATACGGCGGTGGTGGATACGGGTACGGTGCTCCATATGGCGGCGGACCGCCAGGATACGGTGGTGGTTACGGCGCTGGTCCTGGAGGTCCCTTTGGAGGAGGACCCCCAGAAGGTCAGTTTTAGTCTAAATTTATCTATCAGCAACATTTTGGAATAATGCCATTTCCACTTTAATTAGGACACTTTTCAAACCAAGCAGGACATTTTCCAGATCAAGTCTGTATGGTAAATGTCCTGTTTGGTTAGCACAGTGTATTTATTAGAGTGGAAATGGAATATTATCATTGCACCCGATTTCGTCATCTTTGCATTCAGTTCGAACGCACGGTTGACGAAATTAGTTGCAAAGTGACAAATTATGATGTAGGGATGTCAAATTACTGAGAAATAGTTTTTATTATCTTTTTGAAGACTGTCTTTCGATTGGATCGTTGAAATGAGACGATTTACGCTCCAGAAGTGTTTGTTTTTAATGGAGTAATTTGTTTTTAGCGCCCAGTCCGCTCGACGCCGAGGTGCAAATGGTTGTCGGTGAAATGCGGGGCGAGTTGGATCTCTTCGCCAGCGCCGGCGAATACGGCGCCCAGTTTAAGAACGCCAAACGCTTGCTTACCACAGGTACGCGCTTTTATTTCTTGGCTCTTTTGAAACGCACTTAGCTAACTTAACACTTGCAATAAAGAAATATGTTTCTTGCTTTGGGCACAAGTTTAATGAATTCAACCTCTGCCTAGTGGATATTGTGAATGAGCTTTTACGTTTAGAACTGATGTCAAATGATGTAAAGGACAAGTTTGTTATATTAATTGATTTTTGAAACGTGACATTGACAGGTCTGTTTTATCTATATTGTCAACAATTATGTTACTGGTCCATTGTCATGCTCAAAGCCATCCTAACTGTACCTTATGGCCTTTCAGAAGTAGAGCGTCTCGAACAGAATATAGACCCTGAATGGCTCGAGGTCGACATCCCAAAGCCGATCAAGCTCACCAAGAAAGTTCTCATCCCCAACTTCAGACATCCTCACGTGAGTTTTTTGATACATTTTGATGATTGGATTAGATTTTTCACTTGAATTGATTATGTTGCTTCAAGTATCGCATATTCGTCTCTTTTGTTGTGCTCAGGAATTCTGTGATGCTGTATATGAGTATAGAATATTACGGCGAGCTTGCGATACTTGAGCCGGTATATATCCCTTCCATTTTAAGAATAGGGCTTTCAAAATTGAACGCGGCTCTTTGCTAATCAAATAGAATGTTTTTTTAGAGCGAATTATTAAGCAAAACAGCCTTGAAATATGTGAAATTTGATATCTAGGAACATCCTCAGTGCATTGGAGACTGTCTTGTTTAATTCTAAACGTGTCCAAATTTGCCTGCAAATTGTATGTCTATCAGCCTGAAGTCTTGTAGAGAAACGAATGGTGGTACCCTTAAGCTTTGTAGCAAGTTGCATATGGATTATTAGCATCCCATGACGAACTTGTTAGGCACGAAAATATAATTTTTATAGATTATTGTACGATTCGCAGCCAGTTTGTCATGCATGGCGTAAAACTGTGCCTTTACTCCCAATAAAGTCTGGTTACTTAAGCTTTCCCCTCTAAGCCCTTTAAGGAAGCTTTGATATGGATAATTCTAATGAAATAGGCGTCAAAAACGTTATGCTAGATAAAGTCGCGCCTATCCAAGAGTGCGTTTAACGCTCATGCTGTCCATATGAACTTGTCGTGATATTACTTATCGCCATAATAACGTTACTCTTTCAGTTCAATTTCGTCGGCAAAGTGCTCGGTCCCCGCGGTCAAACGCTCCAGGCTATGGCTAAGCAGTACAAATGTCACATTTACGTGCTCGGTCGCGGCTCCACCAAAGATCGGAACAAGGTCAGTTCGTTAACCCGTCGCTGATGCGTTTCAACTGTCGATCGAATAGCGCGCGCGAGTTGTAACAATTGCCCTTATGACGATAACCCCAGCTTTCCGAATGCGTATGTGTCGAAAGCTTTTGGTTCCCTATTGAAATTTTTTCTGAAGGGCATTTTTCTTGGAATGTGATTTGTTAGCCGCGAACATTGAGAATGCGTATTTCCTATTTACCACCATTCTGATGCCAAAGAATCGTGCATAGACATTTTAGATAATCGTAACGCAAGGACTGTGGCTCTTATTAAGTATGCTATTCAAGCTTGCACTGTATTTAACCACTTTTGCATTAAATTGCGTTTATATCGAAAGCAATTAAACTTAATTTCATGCAAACTTCAGCATTCACGCTGAGATATCTTAATTAAGTGATGGTTAAGCTGTTGGCACAGAGGGTTATTGGGGGGGGGGCAGGTTGTGGTACATAATAAGTTCGCAATTGTTGTAGGAGCAAGAGCAACTGAACTCGGGAGACCCGCAGTACGCGCACTACGGCGGCCCGCTGCACGTCAAGGTCGAGACGATCGCTCCCGCCCATATCGCTTATCAGCGCGTTGCGGGCGTACTCGAACTTCTCGCCAACACTCTTCTGCCGGTGAGTGCTCTTTTCATTGATTCGCCCACTTCGTTCTTTATCTTTTTATAATTCGTTCTTTCGAGTGTCCTTAACTATAACGAGTTTTGATGTATTTTACGGCAGAGTAGTCGCACTGTCGACCGCTCTTACAAACCCGTCGATTTTGTGTTTCGTTACCGTTTAAGTGTTGTGAATCAATTGTAACCGTTGCCTTAGTGACGATACCCCAGCTCACTCTGATTAATCATGACTGAGCATTTCTTAGGTCTAACTGAGAGGCAACGGTGTCAGTAAATTTCAGTCTTTTGTTATTACAGTTTAGAATTCATGCACGCATTGATCAAATATGTAGCGAGAAGATTGCAGGCAAACCTTCGTATTTCCAAGAATAAAACAGTTCCTTTTTAATTAGTGAAATACGTGCGACTGTCTTTTTTCAAATACCGTGTGATGTCATTTTGAAAAGGGTACTGAGTTGTTCATCGTGGGCATCGCTTGACGGGAAGATTGTTTCAGGTGCGTGATGAACTCGTGGAAAGCCAAATGGCCCAACTGAACTCAGACGGGACTGGCAGTGGAGAGGGTGAGTCGGCTTGTTCATATTTTTGTTCCTAAGGCCTGCGTATTTTTCCTTTCTTTTGTACAGTGGAAGTGCACTTATTCCGGTATTTGAGGGACCGATAAAAATTACCGGTATAAGCGAAATTATTTGCATGGGAAGATGCACTTTGGACCGACAAAAATTACCGGTGCAAGTGAAATACCGGTATAACCGAAACCGTTAAAAGTGAATTCCACTGTATTATTACTTATCTGCCTATGCCATTTTCACTTAAATAAGACTACTTTCGAATTTGAATGAGAGAGTATGACAGAAAAACGTCTTCTCTTTAATTTGAAGAATTTCCGCTTTGAACTGAAAAGAGTCCTTATGAAAATACAGCAATGGAATATTTCGTTTTATAACTATCATTTTTGCAGAAGGCGGCGATGTCTCTGGCGGCGAAGGAGGCGGTGGACGCGGTCGCGGTCGTGGTGGCGGACGTGGTGGTATGGGTCGCGGCGGTCCCGGCGGCTTCCAAGGAAACTTCCGAGGCCGCGGTGGTCCCGGCGCTGGTGGACCGATGCGGTAAGTTGCCTGACGTTTTAATTGTTATAGTAGCGAAAATTGTTTGTTCCGGTAATATTGGCGGGTTCCTTTAGTACCGGTATTAACGAATCTCACTGTATAGTGGTAATCGTTATTTTAAATGGAAATTTATCCTTTGTACTAGGACCAGTCGATTTTGACTTATATAAGCGACACGATTCTCAATTGGTTTCGGCTTTGGTGTTTCGAGTAGGCGGTGCATAACGAGCTGCTAAGTCAGGGCATCGTGGCAATGGATTTATAAGGTGGCGGAGCTCTTCAAAGTCGATAGTTTTTTGTAGAATCTTTGAGTTATTGACTGGTTTAGCAATCGATGAATGGTTGGTAGGTGAAGAAAGGATTTCCTTCCTCGCTTCTCATCTAGGCCGTGTTTTCGCTTTCATTATAACGCTTGTTATTCGACTTTATATACACGATACTGGATCGATTTCATATCGCGTACTTTACTGGTATTCGCTAGCATTGCAATAAGTACGATTTAAGCTTGTACGAACGTGATATTAAACCTTTCCTGTGGCTTCTCAATTTTAACTTTAATAATAGATGGAGGGCTTAAGGATTGAATAAATCCCCTAAACATTAAAATTATTGATGCGACCTTAACAAAAGGCAAAATAATGCCATACGTGTCGAAGAGCACGTTTTATTTTGAATTGACAATGTGACCTGAACAATAATGATAATAATATGAGAAATTCTTTTAGTGGTGGTCCTCGTGGCGGACGTGGTGGTCCTATGATGCGAGGCGGTGGCGGTCGAGGCAGAGGGTACGCTTTTATTACACCTTGCTTATAGTCAGAGTTTGCCGATCACTGACGAGAAATGTATGATTGAATAAGGCAAAATTAACATTCTACGTGAAAAACGCACCGAAAAGCGAGTTCTTCTTTGCGAATTAAAGTGCCTGATGAGATTTATTAATGATCGGCAAATTTTGATTGGGCACTGTTCGATATTACGCTAATCCTTCGAAGATACTTCTTCTGGCGTGCGTCTCTACTTGCTTACCTTTGTTATATGTTTGCTCGTATTGATAGGGACGGGGCTGCTTTGGAATAATTTGTCCTATTTGCGTTTATTCCGAAGTAATTCTGGTTTGCCAACAAGATGAATTGTGCTTAGCGAATAGAACGTTTAGGAAACGGATCTTTTTCCGACGCTGAATATTTTTCTAATTAAAAATATCTAATATTTAGGTTAATAGTGCGGTACCTTCTCTTGTAATTTTCAAATAATACAAAAAGCCGGCTTAAAATTGTACCTAAGCGATCTACATGATCGCTTCTCTAAGTACGATTTTCCCTGAAGTACGCGATGTATTTCCCTGATGATAGAATAGCTCGAGGTTAATATTGGCCTTCCTTCAACGTTCAAGAATTCATGATGGATTCTCTCTCTTTACAGGATGGGTGGCCCCGGCCAGTTCCCGCGGCCCGGTCGGCCCTACTGATTCATCTCTCACCAGCTGAGTTATCACGTCTGACTTACGGTGAGAGTTTCTTCTTCTTTCATCGACATATTCGAATACCTTATGGGAACCGTTCGCTATCTACGCTATCCACGTGTTGCTTTCGAGTCCATTCTGAGATGGAGTTATCGCACACTCATCAACTCTCTGAGTGTTTTAGTTTAGGGAACTTGTAAGACCAGCGCCAAATGGCAAGCGTGTAAAGGAGATTATTCTCCTATACTTTACCTACTATTTGCACTAATATCAGCCTGTTCTTTCCTTTGGGATAAGCGTAGCTAGCGAGCGGTTCCATATTCATTAATCTGCCTCAACCTTAAACAAGCTTTATGAATTAAATCAAGTTACTTCTTAATTGCTCCGATTATATTGCATATTAACTGTTCGATCGAATTTGGTTCATTAATGAAGAATATTTACGACGGTTAAACAATTATTTACGATGACGACAACGACGACCATGAATAATAATTAATATATGGATGCTAATCTTACATTTTACCTTGATCTTCAGGCGATATCGCGAAAGCTGTTACCGTTTACTTCTGAACCCGACAGTTACCAGTAAATTGCTCGAATGTCGCGTTTATCCGAGCCCGAACGTGCTTGAAGTTAATTTTACTATGAATGAATTTACTGTCGAGTAAAAAGTCCCTCGTTTACACGCCGATTTATTCCAAAAAATTAACCAGAAGTGCAACTGGATGAATTGGGGGCTAGGGTTCTGACGTGAGATGGGAGACAGTTCTTAGTGTATGCTAGATTTGAACGAATGGGAGGTGCATTAATCCGTTACATAGTCACAATTTTTCGATCAGAAACAAGATATCTTGCCAGGCGCCTTGGTTGGCCAAGATGAGCTCGCTTATCGGTTAAAACCGTTTTTCACCACGAATGATAGTCGCTTCTTGATCTCTATGCGAGTGAATTGATAGAACGAAGCGTTGTCGAATCCAAGATTTCTTGTTACTGATCGGTAGATTTTGACTTTAACCTTTCGATCCATTTGCACTTCTGAGAATGATGACGATGATACTGAGACCATACGCGCTGCTTACAGTGCGGATGGAGACGTTCCTTGTAATGTTTGCCTGTTTTTTTGTTGCTCTCTTACTCGATATTCATTGTTTTGCAACGCCCATTTGGCTACGAAAATTTCTCGGATCGCAACGACCGTAATATTGTCCCATATAGACGATACTTGTTTCTCGGTGGTTCCCCCTGTTTCTCAAGGCTTCGGAGAGTTTGTTGGAGTGTTACGTTGTTTAATGTGGAATATGGTAATCACTTTATGTCACCTTTACACACGTGTTGTCGCCGTCTTGTCTCTATGCAGTTACCTTCTCATCGCGATGAAGTAAAAAGTGGTTACAATTTAACAAGGATTACTCTTATTTACTTCAACTGAAAGTGAAAAATGACATTAATAAGCCATGGCACTTAAAATAACAGACACTTACATTTCAACACTCAGTAATTCGTACGTAGTCATATGCAAAGAAAGCATGACTTCGTTTTACATGCGATATAATTATGGGGGGTTCATAAAGAATCGATCCTTTTGACAGGTCTTAGCTGTTAAAGTTGTATGATGGGCCTTTGCTGGCTACCGCCGTGAACATAACCTCAAGTTGTAATATCGCGTAATTACAAACAAATTGTAGGTTCATGTAGTATTGGAATGACCGGAAAGTTTTGCGTCTTTTGAGTACTATCTTAGGTTAAAAAAAGACTCAATACTTGCCGGCCAACCCAATAATAAAGCCGTAAAAGTTACAAAACTGATAAAAGTTTACAGCTGATCATAACAATGCCGAACAGTTTAATAATAATAATACTCAAATGCAAAACTTCACATCGCTTCTAAACGAGCAATAGCTAAAATACAAGTTTCATATGACAGCAGTAGTAGCACAGCCGCAAGTTTGCGCGCATATTTATGCAAATTTTAAGTGGATACCGTATGCTTTTCACGCCTCTATTATTTCATGATCAATAAATATGCTTGTGCACATGAAGAAACTGCGTAAATAGTTTGGCTGACCTAAAATTATGTTTCTCATGTTGTAGTAGCCATTTGTTTACAAACCTGAGACCTGAGGAATTTAGTATTCTGCGTAGTAGTCAACGTGATATTGTATGCGTAATTGATACTCAGGTGGAATTGGCAATCAATTTTTCAGTTCTCAACAGTTAGCGCAACAAGTCTATAATGATACAAGGATAAATATTAATTAGTAAGAGGTACGAAAAGTATACGGTATTTCGCTTAGTCGTCCCCCAAATAGCGCAATTTTCTTTTCTCTCTCAACGCCTAAAATTAAAGCTATCACCTAAATCTACAATTACAGTATTCACTGCACATTTTCGTTATTCAGGGAATTTAGTTCAATTTTTTGTAGTCTTTGCTCGAGGGCATCGCATAAATCATTTTAAAGCTTTGCATCTAATCTGCTGCGATCGAAAAACTGCGACCATTTCTTGCGCCGACCGAATATGACAGGTTTGCCTATCCGTTAATATCGAAATTTAGTTTATGTGTTAGCAATAGATTATAATACTTTATCTATTGAATATACTGGGGATTTAGCGATTTAATCCACAATTTTACGTCGTGGGCGTGACGAGTTTTGCTTTCGAAAACTCATCTTTCGTTATTTCAGACGCAATTTGGCTTATGGGTGCGCGACGTCAATCGAAACGACGTCGTTTGTGACGTCATTCAAAATCTACCGCCTCTCTCTTCGACTCGATTGAATATTCCACCTCAGGCTGTTTGCCGACGAGGTAAGCTCGAATTTTGCAGCCATACACTCATTCTTATTCGGTAATGTTGTCCTTCGACTTTGTCACCTTTGCGCACAATATCGTCGTCTTTGCATCAAATGCGACGTTGGCGCAATTGACCGCAAGAGTGACGAATTATACTCTAAGAGCAATAGATCTGAGGAAAGACTCGCTAAGAGTTAATTTTTCGCTGTTGATCTCCTCCATGCTTGCAGACCTTACACACTGCCTGGACTACACAAGAAAAGCCACATAGCACATGAATTTTGTCGACTTTCCCTTCCATTGCCGTACTTCTGGAACAATCACGTCATAATGCAATTTTTTCGCTCTATTCTTCACGGTATATGAATCTCGCGTGTTCCATTGTTCCTTTGCAAACTATTTCGACTTGTTGCCTTGGTGCTTGCTATCTTCACAGTTGTAATATCGATGCGGGTTGTGTTTATTCCATCGTCTCACATGCTTGCGTTCGTTTGACAGTGTTGTTGCACGGGTAAATGACGTCTGTTTTGTCTCTACTGTGATCTTTCAGCTTTCGGGTATGTCACATGATGAAGATCTCTATCTTGAGCGTTTTGCTTTTACAACGTGTGCCGTGTCATGAATGTCGCATAGAGCATATAAGTAAAAGTATACTGTATCATCCTTCGCTTATTTCAATTCACTTCGAATTCGAACTATTTCAATCAATGATGTTCGGGGAACGGCAATCAGAATCTATCGAATGACGCCCCGTCTAGTTCTAAGCTCTTTTGGTCGGTCAGATTTACTACCAGTGGTAAATTTTGTAAAACTGATGCCACTACAAATTTGATTACATTAACTTAATCAAATCGCCCTCTCGACTTAATAACTGGGCGTTAATAACTGTTCTGTTCATGTCTCAAAACAATCTTCTCAAAATTTTAGCAGCAATTTTTCTACGATAGCCAGTAGTTGCTAAAATGTAGGACTAGTGATTTTTATCGGCACGCTCGAGTGCGTTTTTGAGCCTCCGGTTGATAGGATCCATTTTTGCCCATATAAAAGTTCTCCCGTTTCTGATAATATCGGTCCGTGAACATCAATAATCTCAACACATCAATGAGAACACATCCATTTCGTAGAAGGCGAAGTAACATGACAACCCGATGAGACAAGACACTTCACATTAATTTGAATAACCCCATAGCAGGTGTAGTGACAACGTACAATTCGAAGATTGAATTTAAGGTATAGTCAGCTCTCGTTGTCCATTATTCAGGCAATCTTTAAGTAGCCAATGAAAATATTCGAACACTCAAAAAGGTGGCCGGCAAAATTTCTGACTACGGTAGCACCAGAAACCGGGTTTATCGGTTTGAAACTGGGTACACTCGATAAAATCTCAACAATAACGTCGACAAGAGAGCAAATAACGTCACGGGACGAACGAAGATTCACATATACTTGTCAAATCTGAATCACGGGCAACTGTGAAGCATTAGTGCAAGGAAATCAGACAAGAGCAAATGGTTGGGGTGACCACGCAAGTTGGGGTAAGCATTTCATGATGCACGTTGAAACAATACAGATATGTAAATTTCATTCTTCAATACGCGTTTCTAATATATTGGGGCGTGCCGCGGATAGTGGCAATAAACGCTAATTGCCTAAATTTTGATGTTCGGTAAAATTTTCAACCGCTAGGGGTAGAGTGGAGCGACATAATATCTTCAATGGGAGTTGACTGGTCACCCCTTGTATAAAAATCGCGCACCCCATTCACACGCGCAATTTATAAAACGACATAGACGAACGGAATTAAACGATCGAAATGAACACGATTCGAGAATTGAATTTTTGGAGGGAATAAATTGTTTGTGGTCTTGCTGGCCTGTAGCTTGAGCGGGACTGACGATTCTATCTGATGCGATCATGGTCATTCATTGCGGTCACCTGAAATTGAAATGTTGACGCGTGTGATATTTTCAAGTCTCAGCTCTTCAAATCTACAGTCTCCTCATCCTAAAGCTTGCACATAGATAATTTGAGGTTGTTTGCCAACTTCAGGCTAGACTTTCTTATTAAAGAACTGATTTTTTAGGTGCCTTTTTGAATATCAGTGCAGTATGTTCACAAACAGTGTAAATCAAATGAATAGTCCGGCGTCTAATTAGCCTAAGGATAGTTCGACGTCGTCGACGCTTAACTTGGTTCTTGCTATCGAAAAAACGGTCGCTATGTTAGCGTGTATAGACGAGCACATTGGCCATTCGTTTTGTCTCCCCAATATAGCTATCATACATTTGAGCATTTCTTAGCCAGGCCGTGTCAGTCTAAGCCGAAGTCGACAAACAATAACGACGATAACCTCAAGCACCATGTTAATCATACCAAGCAAATGGGATAGGGAAAAGTTGTTACTTTATAGGATGAGGAAAATTCGACTGTAAACTTGATCATACGAGTGGAGAAATATCTAACGTTCAATGATGAACGTCGACAGGAAATGAGTGAAATTATCAAGGGTATGAAGAAAAGGATACTAAACACAGAACCTATGACCAGAACAAATTAAACCGTAACCAAAGGTCACATTCATCAGCTTCCTCGCCCGCAAATCACACACCCAAGCAGGCGCGTCCCATAGCACTTCTTACCCATACGCGAATAGTTGAAAGCAGGCCAATATCCAGAGTAGCTCATGTTAGGCTGCATGGAAAGGGGCGGGACGATTTCGCTTGTTCGGATTAGCAGAGGAAGTTTTCGGGCGCAGCTTAATATTATAGTCAGGCCATGTTCGCGGGACAATTTATCACCATTTTCACTTCAATAAAAGCACCTTTCAATTCAAAGAGGATGCTTTCTAAATCAAAAGGGCATTTCCAAGTCAAGTCGACATAGAAACGTCCAATTTGAATCGGGAAATGTCTTTATAAAGGTGAAAATGGTGTATTAGCTCATATTTGTATACGATACACTTTCTAGGGCAGAATGGTAAATAAAATATTTTCGTCGAGTCGAAAATCATTAGACGAATAATTAAATCATAAAAGTTTCTGGAATCGGTGACCGGAGTTTTTTGATTTGGAAAAGATTTGATTGTCACCAACTGAGAGAGACCTGCTCGAACCGCGATGAATTATGTTTCCTTTTTTGCTGGCTTCTGTTTCGCTCTCCACCGCTGTTTGGCGGCGAATCTAAGTCTCACCCTAACGCAATATGTATTAAAACAACCCCGACGCTGTAGAATGATAAAGGACTTCCCACGGTCCGAATAATCGTAACCTCCTCGGAACATTCGTTGCCTCTATACTCATCAAAATTTCACCTACCATTGGCGCATTGCGCGGGTCGTCCTGGAACGCTGGGTTCGTCTTGGGACCTCCGCGGCTGGCGGGAATGTCGCGCATTTCATATAAATTAACGCCTGAGTACTGATCTCGGCCATTTCCATTCTGTCCGCTGGCGGGAGTCTGCTGCCAATTCTTGGCGGCGGCTGGTCCATCAGTCACATACTCGCTCTCCCTGAGCCGCAGCGAGCGACTAGCACGCTTTTGATTGCACTAGAAATATACGCAGCATATTCATTCAGATTTGCTTAGAAAAATTGTCTTGTCGTTCGTGAAACTGAGGAAGAGCCGTTCATAAATAGCTATCGGAGAACTCAGCGACCTATATCAGAAATCGGCTGCAATTGCAACTTTTGTAAATGCAATAATGAGAAGTGCGATGAATTCGTCAGTTCTGATGTAGGCGTAAAAATTCGCCACGCGCACATCATAACTGAACAGTCGCCATGTTTCCCCACAGCTACTATCATTTAAGCTATTATTACAGTAACTTTAGGACATGAGCACCAAGGCAGATTGTACTTAATGAATCAAATCAAATTTATGAACAGCTCCTCTGGTGAGACAGCAGCGTGCACTTGCAGAAGTAAACCATAACGACAGTGTGAATAGTACAGAGAGCATATCTAATGACAAGAACATTGCCAACTGCTCAAGTTAAAGGCACTTTTAGAGAAATCGAATACTGTTATGGGGTGTGATAGTAAATATTGATCCCAATAGTGAAGCGTAGATAAAGGTTCCATTTTTCAGGTATTTATGATGGTTATAGGCTGAGATGTGGAAATATGGTCTTGATAGAGTGTAGAGTGGGTGGGTAGGTTGGGGCGAAAGGGGCCCTTACCATATGCTGACGATTTCGAATGCGATCACGATTACTACTCGTCTTAGCATGGACCTGTAAATGATGTCAGACATTGGCAGCTGTCTAACAATACGTTCCGATAAAGTGCCAACTATGAAAGTGACAGGCTGCTAAAGCTACTCTTCGAAAACTATTTAAGTATCAGAGCCGCCATAACTTAGACGTCCATTCCATGAAAACACAGATATTGAGTGAATCAAAGTCACTAGACAAGAAGCAACTTATGTGAAAGTGAAAACACCAATTCTGCTTTTTTTTTCAACTTACGCATGGTAGCTTATCTCGTTTTCGCAACTGCACAAACAAAGAATACGGCATAGCGATTAGCATTTCGAGAATAATTCACACAGAAATGGATCTTACCGCGATGACGCCAAAGACGATGAGCAAAATGGCGAGCACGCCTAGAGCCACAGCCGTGCCCACAATGTAACCTGGAGTGCCAGAGTCTTTGTAAGGTTCGGTTGGCGTAGTATCGGCGTGGTTTCGTGAGATGTAACCTGAACCAATTACTATTATGCACTTTATACGCAGCTTCGAGTCAGAGAATTTAAATTACTGTATGCTTTTGGTATCAAGGCCGGGTCCTACAGCGATTACATGTGTGCTCTTTCCGAATAAAAACGACATCGCTAAAGTTTCATTGTACTTTTTCAGATTATGACGCGCTACATAGAGATAGCCGTGGTTCGCGATCATAAATGCACATCACCGATTGCATGAATATCGAACATTCATCGTAAGATTAAAATTAACTCCCATGAAACGCTAATTTTTCACCAATGAAATAAATATTCATCGCGTGAACGCGCGAATCGGTCATTCATTTTGTTCACCACTCTATGATAATGTTATGTCGGCTTACCACTGACGTTGATACTTGTCAAGTCGACGACGTTGCCTCCGAGCTGCGCATTTCTGCCGGCTATCGACTCCTCGAATGAGGTGGCAAAGTCATCGGGTTTGTCAACCTTGCCAACGGTCTGGATTTCTCCTTCAACTATCACGCTGCCTTGCCTCAATCTGGTGATGCTGACACCATTGAAATTTTCTCCCAACATGGGTTTGAGCACGTGATTCAGCTGAAGAGTACAGAGTTGCGCTAACGTTTTTGTTCAGTTACAATTACTGCAATTCATAAGCTTCTCGTGTGACAGCAGATGGCAAGAGTCACTCTCCATTAACACTATCAACACTATCGCCTCACATTGGGGAGAACTTTTTAAAGAAAATATTACACTGAAATAAGTTCAGCACCTAATCATGCCTTTGCTGAGTGCCCTCGTTCAAGTTTAATCTTCTAGGTTGGCAAAGAAAGAGAAGTGTACTGCTTGAGTTTGAATTCAACCGCACAGAATGGTAATACAATGAAGCGAAATGACGAACTTACCTCTGGCTCAATCTGCTCCATGAGTTTCTTGAACTGGGGACTGGTCTTATCGGCGAACTCGTCAGTCCATTGGATGCTGGTCAACCGCAATGAGAACGGCATAGTAAACACACCACCTGCACCTGGTTCAGGAACTGTCTCAGAATGATCGCCGGTCACAACATCAGCGCCTGGTTCTGCCGTGCTCTCGTGCTCATGCTCGGTGCCTTCGTGTTCAGACACACCGGAAGTGCTCTCAGGTTCACTTGTCACGGTAGGTTCCCCTGATGGCTCAGGCTCGGCTCCGGGTTCCGGCTCCGGCTCCGGGTGCGGTGCGTGTCTGGTGTTGTTCCATTGACTAATATCGGGTTCTGGCAGACTGCCGGGTTCAGGTTCGCCCTGTGGATGATGATCTGTGCCGTTAGACTGACCAGCTCCTGGTTCAGGCACGCTGCCTGGCTCTGGTACGCTTCCTGGTTCAGGCTCGCTATGTGGAACAATTGCAGTGCCGTTCCACTGCCCTCCTGTAGTTGGCTCTGGCACGCTGCCGGGTTCGGGTTCAGGTTCACCCTGTGTGTGAGGCTCTGTGCCATTCGAATGTCCTCCGGGTCCTGGTTCCGGAACGCTGCCTGGTTCGGGTTCACTGTGCGGTTCGAGTGCAGTGCCGTTCCAATGACCCTCTGGTACTGCAATTGGCTCTGTACTGCCATCCGGCAGGAATCCCGGCAAGGATGGTGCAGAAGTGAGTTCGGCTGGCCAATTGATATCCGTTACACTTGGGTGCCCAGTGCTGACGACACCAACACCACCTTCACCTTCACCCTCAGTGCTCGAGTCAGGGAAGTGCGGTGCAGAGCTTGATTCAGGAGCAGGTTCCGGCTCCGGCTGCGCGGTCCAATTTGGCAGATGAGCAGGATCGAACGGAGTGGGTGGGACGGTCCATTCAGGTAGACGCGACGGGTCGAACGGCGACGGATGCGGCGGTACTTCAGTTGGTAATCCTGAGTAATTGACATTGAGGGGAGTGCCAGTGAGGGAGTCAGTTACACCAGCCCCGTGCACTTCAACAGGCAGTGAAACATCTACGCCAACAAGTGCATGCTTGACTATACCTGGTATGAGAACGCCGGCCGATGTGGTACTCTCATTGCTGTGTACTCCGATGGGCGATATAGTATGATCTCCTCTGAAAATAGTCTAATTCATTGATTCAGTGTTCATTTTACTTGAGACTCCAAATCAGTGAAAATGTACAAAATCATGAATTTAAAATGATATGATACGATATCATTAATGTTTGATGTCATCATCTCCTGTGTTCTAGGATTTGAGATTCGGCAGTGACATATCATCGCTGATTAATGATGTTACTAATTCTTCTATGAAGAAATTATCATAAAACAAAAATCATGGATATCATTTTTTTATTTAGTGATAGTAAGCTGATATGAGAATGATATGATCATTAATAAGCAGTGCTGCTGTTACTGTTCATATTGAATTCGATATCTATAAAAGGACTTGTATAGAGCAAATTGAGAGAGTAAGCAACAGATAACGTTAATTTTTTGCCCTTTTTGAGTTAAAACTTAATCATTTCTGTTTCTTACCCAACATTTGATCCAATCGTAGCGTTTGGTTGTTGTGGAAAAGAGTCAGGCACCGGGAAGCTTATTGGCGATTCTCCGCCGGTAGCATTTGTTTGAGCGGTAGTCGGCGTCGAATCGGTTACGCCAAACAGCGACTGAGTCGTTCCGGACGATCCGTTTGAGTTGCCCTCAAATAGTCATCAATGAGCATATTGAAAAATTGGAGCTTCCCTATGTAATTGAGTCAGGCACTTTCTAATCTCTTATAAATACTCAACAAACTTCTATATTTAAAGCGGAAGCGGTATATCCTCGATTTCATATGATCTAGTTAGCACACTCTCATCCAGTTCATTTACTCTATTCAGTAGTCACCTGCATGTTACGTTTAAGTATCACAGAAATTTTTATGTTACAACTGTTCCGTATGATTAAGACTTCTTTTTAAATTGACCTCTCAAAGTAGTTCAACATGAGAACAATCACAATCATCCATCTATCTAACCTGCTCCTGGTGGTTGGAGAACGCCGATTCTCCGCCAATAAATATGCTGCCAGTCGTTGTTTCCTCTGCAGATGTTGACGTATTCGCCCGCGTAATACCGCCTTCCGCTGGTAGTTGGCCTTCAACAAAAATATGTTCCAAGCGAACTGTGGCTACAAGGAAAAAATGATTGCATATCATTTACAGTTCAATCAGGACACTTTCCAAAACTAAGTGGACATTTTCCATATCAATCTATTTTAGAAACTGTCCTCATTCGACTGAAAAACGCGCTTATTTGAGTAAGAAGAGTATATTTAATAGTCAGTATCGAAGAGTTATTCAGGCCAATTGTTACTATGCATTTTGAATAATGACCTGCCACGTAACCCATGCTTACGTGTTTGGGTCAACATTTTTGTATAACAGCCTCATCAACCGCTTGTTCGCTAAAGAATCTATGAAATATAGCAAAAAACAACAGGGCTTGTAATCTCATAGATTTTCATAGAATCAGCATGCAGAGCGCCTTCACATGGTTCTTCTCGCTGTCTACATGGTCATAGTGCTAAAACCCGTAATGATGTGAACTAAAGTTATAATCTCTCAAAGCCTTCAGAAATCACGGGATCAACTAACCTTCTGTTTGAGCGAAGCTCGCCGTCGTAGTCGTTTCGCCCTGTTGCCCTCCCAACAAGCCAGACAGACCAGTTGTCCCTAGCGTTCCATTCTGATCCGTTACACCCGTAGTTTGACCCGCTGTCGTGAAGATATCCGTACTTCCATTTACATTGCCACCAAGTGGCTGTTCTCCAGGGAAACCGAAAGACGCCGTTGTCGATGCTTCTACAGATACATTCAAATTTCCCGCACTCGTTTCCGAGCCTGTTGTTGGCGTACCAGTTAGGTTGTTCGCCGTACTGCTGGCGAATTCAAATGGCGACGCTGTTGTGCCATTCAAATCGATCCCGGATGGTCCACGTGGAGCTTCAAATGAAGGAGCTTGCGTTGGTTGCTGACCGTCGAGTGGGAGTTGAGTAAGTTGGCCAAAAGTAGCATTATCTCCATCGTGTCCGGCAGCCAAAGTTGAAATGGCGCCAGAAGAGAAAATGCCTGATTCAGGGCTTCGTGTAACTTCCACCAGCCGATCGTTGACGACTTCAAAAGACTGATTACGGTCGTTCGTGAAAGTGAAAGAGCCAGTTGTAGTTGTTTCTTGTTGCGCACTGCTGGAACTGCTGTCGTTGTTCGCGGTCGAGCCTGATTGAGGATTGAAACCCAAAATGCCGGCGGTGGTGGACTCCAAGCTAGCCGAAGTCGCACTTGACTGATCGGTCAGATTGTTCAACGATGTAAATGCGCTCGTTGAATCGCCATTTTGGCGAACTTCGGTAAATCCAAACGAAGTCGTCGTCGAAGAGGCTGCCGATGACAAATCAATCGGCAGTTGTTCGAATGAGGTCGTCACGTCGCTACCCGAGCGATTCTGACTGCTTTCGCTGTTTGAATTTGGCACAATTTCGCCCAAATGCGCTGAAGTGAAAGCCTCTGATGAACTTGTGCTAGTCGAGTTTAACTGTCCTTCAGTAAATGTGAGGGAGCTTGTAGTTGTTGAAGAATCTTGCTCGCTGATGTTCGCAGGTGATGGGGCGCTGGTAAGATCTGGTTGAGGCTGGCCCGGGTTGAATGCCTGTGACGAGCTTGTCGTCGATAAGGATAAGTCCCCTGGAGCTCCCTGCGCCTGTCCGATTGAACCGCTGTTCAAATCGCCGACGCCGCTTCCTGTCTGGGCGGCGGTAGAAATACCGGTTGTGCTCGTTTCGACACCGATTGGGGGGAACTGAGTCAGCAAAGGTCCGGCGACAAAGCCATTTGCGCCGACTGTCTCGTTGAGCGAGCCGCCGCCAAGGACAGGTGGTCGCGACAGACCATCAGTTGTCAGGGTGCTTTGTCCTTCTGGCGCGCCTTGTCCCCCTTGTCCGCCGGCGTTAAGCGAATCGATCGAAGAACTGACGGCGGTGGTTCTGTTTTCCGTTTCGCTCGTCGTTGGGTTTTCTGGCTGGCCAAATGGTGGGAGACCGGGCTGATTTGGGAGCAACGATGCCGAGGTCGTCTGGGCCACAAAGGCGCCCGACGTCGAGGCATCTTCGCCCTTGGGCTGGCTGAGAGGGGCCTCGAGGTTCTCTGACGCTCCAGCGGAGCCGCCGTTTCCACCCTGATTCAGGACATCGGGCGGTAGTGCCGAGCCCGAGTCACCGCTAGCCGCTGAATCCACTCCGGGTGACAGCTGACTTGCAGGATTCAATGATGGATTGGAGCCTGTGTCAGTTTCTCCTGAAATGTGAAATGTGAAATCGTACAAATGTGAAACCATTTGAGAAGAGAGAAAATATGCAGATTTCACTGAAAACTTTGAAGCTTTCGCTCATTTTAACACTCTCGTTTCGTACTTTGCTCACGCCACTAGACAAAACGCTGTCAGCAATCAATTATGATGCCCTTCAAATAATGCAACTGTGGCCGCAGCAACTTAGGTCTCAAAAAGAATGCCAACGCACCGGATGCGCCTGTGCTCATTGTACATAAAGTTGGTCGTGCGACAATTTTAAGCTGTTTTTAAACGCATCCACCAACCAATGTTCACGAGTGGACCGATCTACGACATGACAGATTAGCTTGACGAGTTGGGCTGCCGTATGTATAGACCTTTTCCGCTTTAACACAGACACTTTAAAAGTTGAATCAACATGAAAAATGCCCTCTTTGAATAGCAAAGTATCCTAATTGATATGGAGATGGTGTATATAAGAAATTCAAGTATATATATATACAGTGATATAAGAATTATATCGAACCTGCAGCAATAGAAATGTCGGACGACTCGGGGCCGCCTGGTACGATGCCGGATGGCTCAGCTTGTCTGCTGTCAGGTAATTCGCCACCTTCAATCGGCACGGGCTCGGTTGGCTCTCCATTGAATCCGACCTGTTTATCACCCTCACCACCAGCTAAATCTTTGTCGTCTTGAGGAATAGGGCCACCTGAAAAGAGTCGATTTTAGAGGTACATTGCAGTTCATATAAAACACTTGTGGCAGACTGAAGTCAGAGTATATCCTAATGTATTGTTGCGAGCTAGCAAATCTCCGTGGTCAGCAGCCGCGCCCAGTTCGTTATTGACGCTCATACGCTTACGCGCCTAGGCTTAGGCTTATTGTGTGAGCGTAAATAACTGCGATTGTTCGAGGTACAAATGACCTTGTCATCGCTTTCTCGCGTCGTTTCTTTTTTATGCCTTGCCCGCTATCGTACAACGTTGCATTTGATCGTCCCACAAACGAGAAGTGTGTTTTGGTCCGCCTCACACCGAATTCATGCTTACCGCAGCATATCACGAATAGAATCTGGTCGTTTTATCGACCCCGATCAAATAATGCGTCTCATCGCATACCCCTTCCTGACTATGCGTTCCCATGCGCACCCAGCAGAGAAAGAAACTGGTATTTCTAATTGCGAGGGCGAGGTGTAGCGCGACCTTGAGAGAGCGGCGGTCCCCCGGCTTCCTTTATGCTGCCGCTCTATCATTGCTGCGGCGGCGAATATGAACACCAAAAAGGGTTTGAAATTGAACAAAGAAGACAGACAATGATGTATGAGTGGTACGGTAAAAAGTAAATGCTCCTTTGGATGTTAACATGACACATTGCATGTCATCAATCTGATCTGATTTTCGGCGGGAAATGCGCAGCAGGACGAAAATAGTACATGTACTTTTGAAATGAGATACATCATTTGACGTGTGAAGTACAGTTCTGTACTTAATTTTTACAGCCTTCTCAATTCTATACTTCTGAAATAAACCAAGAGAGTAAGATTATCACAATCCTATCGAAGCATTTAGATATCATATGAGTTTAGATGACAATTTTATGCTTATCATGTCGAACAACAGGCGCTAATGACATACGCATACCGTATTTCTTCCAATAATCGCCCTGGGCGATTATTTTTCCAGCCCCCGCTTAAGGGGGGCGATTATTGGAGGGTGGGCGACTATTGGAGGGTGGGCGATTATTATTTCAACCCATGTTTGAATGAAGGCGCTCGTTGGAGAGAGGACATATAATTTTTACAATCGTCACTTCAGTTTATAATGTCAGTCATAAACAAGAAGATAACGCAATATTAGTAGTGGAAAGCGAATGGGAGTTCTGCGTTAACCATCACTGCATAGGTGTTTAGTATTTTTAACACTCTGAAGGAGGGGCGACTATTGGGGGGTGGGCGATTATTTTTTCAACCTAGGCCAGAGGGGGGCGATTATTAGAAGAAATACGGTAAGCGTGGAATGAAAAGAATTGATTAGGGATAATGCTGCTTCGTTTCGTATTATAAACGTCCGATGTAAGAATAAATGACTACCAACTACATATTTCAATTCCCTGCTGTGACTACTGCCATTGCGGAATCGTAAACTCCAGATGTTCAATGCTATTTGAACCTTCTTGAATCACAATCTGTTTCAGTTTTCGCTCTACTACTGTGCCCCAGCTGACGTCAATGTTGGCGTAGTTTGTTGAATGACCCGATTCCCTAGCGAAACCCCAGCCCCCATCCTAGGTAGCGAAGTCGCCTCCGTTGCGTCGAACGCTCGCTTGAGTGCTCATTCGTCCATTGACCATAGAGGAAAAGTGTCTGGTCCTCGTACTCGTTTGCATAAGCGCTTTGTGAAACATCAGAGGCGTGTCGCTTTTCGGCGCGCAATTTACCCATGTGGAAAGGGTCAATGAGAAGAAATGGCGGCAAAAACGGAAGACACTGTTTGTGTTGGGCGCCAAGTCAACAAATCGCCTCGCAGTGCGTCTCTGTCACTCGTTCCTGTCTCCTAAGGCGCTCGCGTGCGAGCCAAGGATGTGAAAAACCCTACGTAGCTCTGATGCGTGCAAAAAAGCTTTTATTGCAGGTATAAAGTATACCACAAGTCAAATTATATTTTTTGAGTGCATTAAAACGTTTCGTTACAAGCAGTGGAAGGTGGGACTTAAACATCAGGCGATGGGGGAATATCCTTTTACCTCCGGCAGGGCATTTATCTAAACTGCTGCCATTTCCCAGTGCACTATTCTCGGAAAGAAGTAATAGTCTCTACAAAAGATTCCTTGTCCAATTTCTCAATAACACCTTAACCTAACTCGCGCTAGTCAGTGCAGAAGCGAGAAATGAGAAACTGTGAGGATGCAGTCAAATGACGACGCACCGCTCAAGTGTTTGAATATTGCTCCACTTATACACAAGCGTACACGCAGACAAAAGTTGAGAAGAGGAAAAGGTATCTTCAGTTCGAAAAAATTTTCAGCCGGACGTGCTCACCATAATTCACAACAACCTCTCCCTAGCTTGAAAGAACAGCGCCATTGGTGGTATGCGGACGCGGCGGTACAAGGTCGTATCAGTACCTCTTTTTCTTACAATTCGTCTCGTTTACACCCGTCAGTTATTGACACGTGCCAGTGCCAGCTACGCTCAATTTTTGCACCATCGGCGACAGAACAATTGCGCGTTCGTCTCGCGTGGCCGGCTTGATTTAGTTTACTAGCTGACAGCGGACTATTTGAATTATGAAGGATTACAGGGGCAGCGCCAGGAGCGGTAGCAGTAAGACTCCTATCACTCAAAGAAAAAAGGGTTTACACGAAAGTGCGGCAATATTTTGTGGACAAATGTCAGGCGTTATCCTGCAGTCCACATCTCACCACACAGTTCTTCACTTTTCGCAGAAGTCCTTGAGTATTTAGGCGGATAACTCCAAATCAACAACCTCATAAATAAATTGAGAGACACAATGACCTGTTCCTTATCCAGCGCTCTCCAACGCTTCATTTTAATTACCTATAGTCTACAGCAGAGCTCATCACCCATGTTATAATTATAGCCAGAGTATCAGATACGCTGGTTACTTCAGCGATGCGCAATGAAATGTTAACGATAATGGTCCCTCTTTAGGTTGGTCTTTGAGTATTGCGCGATATCGCTATCGCAACTTTTTCACCGTCAATCAGACAGACAAGCGCGAGCGTTTTTCTATACGACGCAACAGCTGCTTCTTTCGGCAATTACTTGGCTCAGCATCAACAGCGGGCCCTTTCACTTCACAGCACAGCGCAGGAAAGAGAGGCAACAGGCACCCGCCAAACTCCACCGGAACTGAGCGCGCTATTTGTCACTTCTACATTCGATGCAAAATGCTTAGCATTGCGTTCGTCCATTGGGAGCAACAGGCGCTAAACGCGAGTAAGAGAGTGGATTTTTTAAAACTTGAAAATGACTCTTCTTTCACAAATTTACGAATGAACGGCAAATGTTTTTTCATCTATTATTTGAAGCTACTCAGCGCACGTTATAGGACACTGAGGCAGAACTCGGTAAATTTAGCAATGCTGTTAGTTTATTCACATCTCAGGGGTTTGGATAGGTTTTGATAGGCGAGCGTGTAGACCCTCCAACCGCTGTGCTCGCCCCTCCCTATATGAAGTACAGTGGTCACCTCGCTGCTGTCATAATATTCTACGCTCACATGATACACCTCTTGAACGCCCTTCTTATCTGTTGGAGTAATTTTAGATACAATTGTTGTTCCAATTCATCCACTCTGAGTCGTAGTAAAATCGATTGCGTGCCGCTCGCGGAAAGTGTAATCATTGTTCTAGCATTTAAACCTGGCACTGCAACCAATTTTTGCTCTGTTCGTCTCAGCATTATAAACACCGCTTAATTAAACACAACAAATGAAACTGAGCAGATGCTGTTTCTATTCTAGTTGATGTTTACTTCTGCCAAATGACTATAGACATCCGAGAGAAACTTTAAACTTAGTTTAAAATAGCTTTTCAAAAATACAGCAGATTTAAGCATTATAAATAAAATCAAATGATAATTCTGTGTCTCTCTCAAAAACCATCTACTTCCGGTACTTAAACAAAAAATGAAAGTTTACTGTGTGCTGATAGAACGAAATTCCTTTGATATCCGTTCGCAATCTAAATCCCCTATCTGTATGCGAATCTGTCACAATCGGCGTTCTATATTTCTGACAAACGTAACATGTCCTGTACATGACCCTGTAATTCTCATAGACGAACTGATAACATCTCGTATTACTAGTGTTGTTGGCGCAAACGTACGAAACGTAATATCCGACAGATGCAATCGGTTAACTGCAAACATCGTGAAATATCCTATGTGTTCGATCACAAATGATCCCTGTCACTTGCTCTCTGATATCATGCCTTTCGATTACAGAACGCCGACAGTGTCAGGCCAGACTTGAAATAAAAAAAGCGTGCAGGTACATGAACAATGAGATAGTTATCCTCAATAGTTGCGGAAAAAAGTCGGCCTCTTTCCGTCTTTCATAAATTCTTCCGCTCAATTCGATGCGACCTTGATGGTAAACGCAGAGCAATAAGATTAATTCGGCGAGACAGAAAAAACCAATCAAATCAAAGATACGAAATTGGCCTCGACACGATCGGTCAAACACGACGAAACACGGTCCCTGCTGTGAGTAGTGCTAATCGCCGAGAAAAATGATCTCCTTTTCGGGGTCGGACGCGTGTGCCGGCGTTGAGCGACGGCAGTTGGCCTGAATGCCTTAATCGCCCCTTTTCGCCCGAGTATGGCAAGGTTTTTAGGGGACGCCCGGCTGAGACAGACACGACGAGCAGTCTGACCTTGAAAACCGCGCACGCCAGCGGATTCCGCGGCCGGCGAAAAATTCAACGACCGCCATCGACTTGGATTCCAATCCACGTCTATTTTTGAGCGGGATGATCATTCGGCGTCCGTCGTTGGAATTTCAACTGGCTGGTAGTCGCAGCTCAGGATAACTGGCCGATTTCTTATCCTATTTTAATGTGGATGCTTCAGTTATTGTCGCACAAATGGTGTATCCTTCGGGTGCGAGCTCGATACAAAGGCATATGCTTCCAGTAATTAAGGGCGACCGCCGCCACGCTACAGTTGAACATTGCAATTCGGTCAGCCTCGTGCAGCAATGATGGTCTGTTTCGAATTGCATTGATATGTGACGCCGACGAATTCAAACGACGATGTTTTTGTCGTTCATTCCTCCCTGACCTTGAAACTCGTCCGTCCGGGAATTTATTTGGCGCGCTCAAAAATTCGTCCGCAGCCGTCGTTTTACGACGCGCCGCCAATCAGTTAACCTATCCACCTACTTAATAAGATAAAAATTCTCTACCAAAAAAACTGATTGTAAAATTTGATTTACTTTCGTATTCAGCGGAGAAATTTGGCTTCAAATGTCGTTTTTGTTGCGAATGTTATTTTTGCATAGCCGAAGCAGTGCAAGACTCCGAATAGTACAAGGGTTGGATCCTCTAGCATGGAAGAGGCTGCTAAGAAATGTTTGCGCGAGCGCTGCAGCATCCCTCATCGCCTATTTCGACGAAAATGGTTCTACCGATCTCGCGTCATCATTCAGTTGTCGTTTCCATCTTGTAAAAGCTGGAAGCGTTCGGGACCGAATTCAGTAAAATTTCCTATGCTGATAACTTTTCAGTGATTGCATCGCATGTTAAGTAATTTATTCTAAATTTGTATCTAAATCCAACGTACTGAATTTGCTGACATCTCTCAGCTAAGGCAAGCTGCGAAATCGACGGAACAGGCAAGAATAATTCCACTATTTTGGATGGACGGCGCCGTCACACCCACAATCCTGCCGCCACAAGTGCGTTGCGTACCCTCAAAGGGCGTTCGTCCTCGATTTGGCGACCGAGTAGTGGGCTGAACGAATTCTCATTCCCTTCCAGGCGCGCGCGTATTTCGTTCATTTTTGTACTTGCCGCAACGCCCCGCCCCCCACCCGCCGCGAAGGCATTTCTTCACATGGCACAATGACATCATACATAAGTACAACCTTTCTTTCTCACGTCCATGGCCAGGCACTAGTTTTATTGCGCCCTACTCCGATCATGCAATAACCTAATGAACTTGCATTCTTCTTCTTTCTCTCCTCATGTTTGGTGCATGCCCTAGTTGACTCTATCCGGATCGAAAATTTAATGCACTTATTTGTACACAATACCCAATTATAGCAACTTATTTGTTCAAAAGTCGTATTTCTTGAACGCCTACGCAAAGATATTTTTGATTGATTTCATCACTTTAGTCGGCAGGAAATAAGGCGATATAGCGACATTGAACCGAGCCTTAAACATGTTCAGTGCTTTGTTGCAATATTTTTTCTTTCCCCTCTATTTATTCATGGTTTAAGAGTGCTAAAATTGCTCATTATCACTAAACGTTTTTAGCGACGGCTGCTGATATCAGAGAGAGAGAGAGAGAGATCTCGCAATATCCATCCGCTCAAACTTTGTCGGTTAATGTAAATCACTATGTTCGTTTGGGCTTGCATATATGAGAAAGGGGGGTCAGAGTGCCCGAGCCGTCCGACCAATGTCTTGCCTCAGAATTGAAAAGGTCACTACTACTTCGCCCCTAGTCGGTTTGTTGGCTGGTCTGCGCGGGTGGCTGGGTGAAAGCAGTAAGCATCGCTGCTCGTCAAAAAAACCCGCCACACTTCGTCACCGCGCAGCAATGTTTTGATCGAGAGGCGAAGATCAAGTGTGCGAGAGTGCTTTTTCCGCTTCCCTGTACGCAGACGCTAACGCCCGGGTAGTGCAGGCTTTGACGCCGCGCTCGCCGCAATGACGAAACAAAAGCCGGTGTGTGGTGTGTTGAAATGTTTACACGAGTGTAGGGCAGGCACCTCAGCACCTGCGCGCTGGTCAGTGGATGGGTCGAGTGAAGTCGGCCGAGTTTTGGATGAGCAACTATGAGTGGGCCGAGGATTACTGAGAGTCGCTTCCGGTGACGAAAGCGGGCACGGGCGTCACTAAGTCTTTCCGTTCATTTTTTAACGTTAAAACACCCGTACTACAATCATTTTTGTGGATTATTACTGCAAGCCACTCCCTTAAAAGTCTCTGGAATACAAAGAGGAGTATCAGTTTGAAAAGACAAGCAAGAGGAAGCGACTTAATAGAAAAACAGATCATTCTGAAAAACTGCTCTAGTTTCGATAGTGTATGAAAATGGATAGCATGGATATCTTCGGCTACACCATTTCAATCAACAATTCTTGCTTCAGTTTGGCAGCTGAATGTGATCACCTGAGCAATTTTCGAGGAATAATTAATTCCTAGTGCATTGCCATGTCCCACAGCACTGCCTCACGAGAAGGAAGCAGTAATTCCACCTTCATTCAACACCAAAGCTTTTCAGCAGAACGTAAAACAGTTTGCAACAACGAGAGTGAGCAAAGATTTCTGATCAAATTTTGGAATACAAATGGAGCACGATTTCCGTCAAAATAGAAGGCCAGTGAACGGATAATCTACCCCGTTGATGAGCTGTATGGTTGTCAGGGCGACACAGCGGGCTCTGTCCCCTGCGCCCCATGATACAGAGAAGAATGTTCTCGTTTGCAACGTATGATACGGCAATAGGAAATCGGGCAAATGACATAGCGATCTGAACACATGACAACAAATGCCATATGGCCGCTAACGGGAGAGGGGTGCTTGCGTGGATGATCAATTGATCATATGACGTCGCGACAATGGGCGGAGCCAATTGTGATCGACAAGAGTGTAATGAGAACGATAAAATGGATTAAAAACGGCGGAACAAAGCGGAAACGGGAGTGGCGAGACAAACTTTCGGAGGAAAGATCTCTTCACAGAATCCTTTGTATTCAATTGAGAAACATTACTTTAGGTTTTATGGACTTAAAATAGATGTTTCCTTCGCGTAATAGGAAAACAAGCTCCCCCAAAAATGTCAACATATTCAATGAGATTGAACAGAGCGCGCTTCCATAGCAACTGCGTGTGCAAAATAATCCGAAGCGATTACTCAGGAGCCGCCTATCATCTACGCACTCAAACAAACCTTTTTATCGCACCGTGGGTAGAGCTTTTCAGCCCGTCACAGTTATCTTAGGATGAAATGGCAATTGCTTTCGGTCACCAAGCGACAGTAACTCGAACCGCTGCGCACATCCTTTCGTGATTATGTCGGTACAGGGTACACAACACGGACATCACAGCTAGGAGAATCGAATACGATCACGCGAGCACTGTACCAGCTGCGATCGAAATTTCTCGCATGCCAACTTATTTGACTGTCTTTCAAAGATGTCAATATCGCAGAGATGGGTCAGTCGTTTTGTACGCGGCATATATTGCTCTGACGGGAGGTTTGCGTCGCAATAATAGACCCGAAAAATAATCTGCGCCCTCAAAAATGAAACGGCCCACTTACCGGCGCAATAGTTGGTGGTCGTGAGCAGCAAAATGCCAGCGGCGAATAATGTGAGAATATGCCGATGCATGATGCTGATGAGAAATTTGAAGAAACGGCGTCAGCGTAGTTTAGGCCGACAGTCTTGAGTTGATAGTCTGATGATGAAAATGTCGATGAAGAGGAGGAAAAGGAGAATTAAAGAAACAAACTAGGTGGGGAGTTTGTGACGAGAAGAGAATTGCGCCACCAGAAGTCCCGGATAGAAGACGCGATTCTACGCCGGCGACACCGTCTCTTCTTCGGCCGTCTGACACACTATTGTCGTCGCGCGGCGCAGTAACAGCAGTCCAGCGCGGCGCGGAGGAATCGAGGAGGTGCGCAAAACGTGAGCGATACCGATCGTCCTTTTAAATGTCCTTCCTTCTCTCTCCTTCTGGGGCGGTGTCTACCGTTTTGGCTACCGTCGGCGACGATTCAAATTTTGAATCATCGTCTGGGCAACTACTTCGTCTCTCGGGGAGGAAGACGAAGGCGTTCGTTCTTTTTCAAGAGACGGCGGGATAACGCGGATCTGCTTGATTACGCCTCTATCGCTTCTCGTGACCTTTCGCCACGCAGATTCGTTGTCGTTGTCGCTCCTCGAGTCGCCCACTCAGTCGCAGGACGATTCGTAACGGTGGATAGCGACGATTTTCGAGCTCTCACCGCGCTCCGTGGCAAGGTAGAGAGATGCGGGACTACAACCGGCTGGTGAAGAGTAGTAGATCCCGTTAATCCCTCGGCGCTGCGCTCGCTGCAACAACAGTCGCCAAACATTTGAAATTCACACCTCACTTGGCCTATCGACTCGCTTCTTCAATTGGGACGTGCGAGTCAATAAAGACACTACATTGCCGTTGACCGAATGCTCAGACTTGTCGAATAAGTTAAGAGTAAACAACGTTTTATCCCTATCTAAACATCATTAGAGCAATACGCGCTGTAAGCGCTTGAGCCGACTGGAGCTACTAAAAGTGAAATGGGGCTTTTAGGGAATCGTGATAGGCGTCGGTGGCCGTTAGCATATTGGAGTTCGGGAGTAATTAGGTGGGGACGCGATCTCCTGGAAGGAATATGCTTAAGATGGGAGCCAAGATATGACGCCTACATGTCGAGGTGAGGCCGCCATTCCCTTCGACACCTAACGCAACATTTAGCCATTCGATTTCGAGCTGTGACCCGAAATTTTAGAAAGCACGCGCTTTTGAACACAACCAAAGCGGATTCGGGTTGCTCTAATTCCCCCCATCTCCAATCAAGCACCGTTAGGCGAATACCATCAGTAACGATTGGGATCATTGAGCGAGCGTTAATATTCACAGTGATGACGGACATTACAACTCGCGCGCAATGCTAGCTGAACCAGACCATTCGAACGGACGCTCGGCTAAGCTCGGCACGCGAACAACAAAGCGTCGGCCACACACTGACAGGGGCGATCTGACAGCGGCGATCGGCCGACGATTATTAGCCGAGCATTCGCGAAAAATCGCTCCGGCTGTCGACCCGCGCGAATCGATCGGGCCCGACTTGCTGCCCCTTGGTTACCGTCGGCGTGCGTTGTGCGGCGAACGGCGCCTTTTATACCCACCGCAACGCGCGCTCAGGTAGGCGGCGCCGGGGTACGCGCCGCTCTTCGGCGCTGAGAGTGAAAATGAGTGGCCGCAGCGCCGGCTCGCGGGAGGGAGGCGAAAGAGGGGAGAGAGAGAGAGAGATTTAGTTTGAGTTTGGTTCAAAGGAAAAGGTTCCGATGAGATCTAATGGAAGGATTTACGGCTCTCACCTGTAAAGGTCAGGGTTCCTGACAACGGAACTTCCCTGTGTCGGGCAGGTAACTGCCGACCGAGGACGCCAACTGTCGTTTATCAAAGACCTTCATAGGAAGACTCAAAAAGCGGAGCCTGCGACGGAGCGGGATAAGTGCTAGGAAACTCTGGTTCAATGGAAAATAAAGACAAAGGAGGCTGTATATCATTTCCACTTAACAAAGAATACTTTCCGAGAAATGTTCGCTTAGATTTGGAAAATACCCTCATTAAATTGGAAAGCGGAAATGGTTATAAATGGGAGAAGGATGCAAGGAGAAAAAGTGTCTCTGCCATGGCAGTCAATTTTAAAGTGTGTTTCGAGGGAAAATCAGTCTGTCTGCATCCTTTTATATAACGATACATGCGTCAGATTTCCTCAGGCTTTCCTGAGTTCCAGGAAACTCGCTTTCTACGAAGATTTTTGGTGCTGAAAACATTGGAGAGATCACGTTTCCGACGGAAACTCAAGACCTGAGAGTCTGTGAGATAGTGCATGATAATAGCTTTGTATTCTGACTTACCGTAGCGACGGAAAAGACTGCCGCCATCGTGCAAGTACAATCGAAATTTCTTGGCAAGAAGGAAGAAGTCAAATGAAATAGCGTTAAACGCAACAGGCAGCATTCTCAATTGAACACAAACTGTTGCAAGATCTGTTTATTTCATGCATCTTTGGTTTACAGACGAAATTATAAATCGGAAAATAATAATAATTATGCTTTAAAGTAGTGCACGACTGCAATTGATCAAATTGTGAACGCACTTTTTCATAAAAACACAATTTCCGTGCTGATCAGCTTTGTCGATTTGATGATACATTGTGATGATCAATAAAGTCAAGCGCTGCTTGCTTAACTGCACTCTGCTATAGTTATTACGCGTGATCTAAAGCTTAAGGGTTATCGATATAAAGCAATAAGTTGGTGTTAGTATATGAATACAATGATTACGAACAATAAACAGAAAAATTTATACAGGCTGTATTACATCTGATGGAAGATTGTCTTCTGGTCTCGTTTATTCCTGAAGAGTGGCAATGGAAGAAAATATCCGACATCATTGGAACGTAGAGCGCTTCAGGTGCGACAGTTTTCGAGGCTGATGTCATTTTGGGACAAAATGATTACGTGACCGCTGCATCTGCACTGGTCTGGGACATTATGGGGGTGCGACCGGTCGTCCTGAGAAGGTTTGTAAAAGCAGTTTTCAGAATTTTTTTTCATTACTCCGGTTGGTAACCTTTTTGTAAGAAAAACATCATATTTTGTCAAGTGAGGTAGCTTCTTTGTTACACACCGGCGAATATTTGCTACCGTTTTTAAGCCGCTGGGGCCGACTAAGCATGCGATCTGTTGGGCAAAAACAAATGAATACCCCTCAATGTACGTATCTGCTTCTTAATATCATGTGCCACCCTAATCCAACTGTTAATAAGACTATGATCAATGATCAGTTTGGACGTCTGCCTGATAACAACTGTTTAAAAGGGCGGGTGTCACCACCTTGTTATGCAAACTGACGCATTCATCTCGCCAGACTCTGTTGACTTTGCGCCCATTACAAAACTGCCGCTAAGCTGTTAAAACAGATGGAAGTCGCACGGTTCGCATACCGCCTTGTTAAAAGACCATCGCGCACGCTTTTACAGCTGCTTGGCTTAACATTGGCTTCTGAATGGAAAATTCCTGCGGTTAATACTGAAAAATGGGAAAGCTCGATAGAATAATCAATATTCGAAATCTGACGGCGTTTTGGTAAGCTAATGAAAAATGTTATCTGCAAAAATGTTACCTTAAGGCCGTGCCATTGTGAAGGTGAATACATTTATTCTTGCTTTCAAACCATTCCTTAATTAGAAAGGTCCAGGATGGTGATTGATGCCTGGTTTTCAATAATATACATCCAAACATAAAAAATTACTGATTATTTACGCTCATCTCGTTGAGATTACCGATTGCACAACGATATACTGGAGCTGATGTATCACAGCCACTGATCTAGCAAAACATCATAGTTACTTAATCTCTTATACAAACTCTCATTGCATTTGTTATGAAACGCATAAATAACAAAAATTACGCACTTGTGTCATTAGAATATAACTTTTGGCTCTAGCAATAAATTTTGGCACGAAATTTATTGAAAATTTTTATAGTTGGAAGTATAATGTTCGTCGAAAGTTGAGGATGTGTCCGTATGTTCGAAATTGGACCATTTTACCCTAAAAAATTCGTTTTATCTATGTGTCTAAATGTAGCTCTTTTGTTATAGGTTCCTTGGATTATGCAACAACTTTGCCTATGTTATTATGCTGAGTGCAGCTGAAGATATTCTTGATAAACAAGAAGGAAAAGCGACAAATAATACGGATGAAACTTGTGAGGTACATGTTTCGAATATTCTTACACTGAGCATACGTGTTTACTAAAATCGAATAACACTTTCTGCGGTAATAGTGCGCAAATTTATTATTCTGATTAATTGAAATTGCAACTCTGACATTTCATTTGTCAATTAGAACGAATTTGAAACGCTCTACGTTGGTGAATTTCAAGGAAATATAAATAATTAGTGGAAGGCGGCGCAGTCATGCTTAGAACAGATTGAAGGTCAAGAGAAAATTATATCACGAGAAAATTATGTTTTAGGTCAACATCACGTCTAGACACTGCACTCCAGTATCAACAGGTGCTGTTCTTTTAGCCGATATTATACCGACGCTGATCATCAAGCTGACGGCACCATTTTTTATGCATAGAATACCATTTGGGCAAGTTATTGCTTTTATGTAGCTATCATTTTTATTCTCTGATAAAAGTTTATTACAACATACAAGCGCGAGCTTTGACAGAGGGCGCCCGCATTATTTTCGATCGATATCTCCACTGGAGCATTCTACTATACAAACAATAAAACGTTATTGGCAGTAACGGCAATTTAATTGAAGACAATCTTTGCGAAAAAAACTGCAAAAAACTATAGGCTTATTAGCTTTCTTTCCTATCTGTTATTAGGGGAAGCCTGGCGCAAATATTTAGACGCACAACAGTTAAAACTCGGACAGTAATTTGTGCGGGCGCTGCAGATTGTTGATTTTTTGTCACACGTTAAAGAACTTGCTCGCAACCATGCTGTTGGTGTGGAAGACTGCCCTTCTTTGTTGCATGCAACGAAATTGTTATTCTTTGCTCAAAGTATATCGTTTCCACTTTAATAACAATACTTTCTCAATCAAACGAGATATTTTCCAGTTCAATGAGAACACTAGCTAAATCAAAAGAACAGTTTTCAAGTCGAATCAGACAGAAAACTGTCCTTTTGATTTAGAAAATTGTCCTATTTGTTTTGGAATGTGTCCTTATCAAAGTGCAAATGATATATGAAATGAGTCACTCGATATGTGTTTGTAAAAAAGGCTCTGGGAAGGTTGACTGCTGCTTTTTTTCAGCGTTCGACATTTTATCGTCGTCTTCGCTCAAGCTGCTAGTTACATCATCGTGGCTTTTTCTGTTGATGTATGGATGAGTTTACTGGGTAATTTTACCTTTCACTTTGTCTATCTGATTTCAATAATGTATTTTTCGGTTATTTAAGGTGTCGTTTTTGCGAGTATTGGAGCAGGATTAGGCGAGATCACTTATATGGCGCTGGCTTCGCATTTTTCAAAGTAAGAAAAAATGGCTACTTTACTGTTATGACCTGCTCTCAGTTATCGGGTTCATTTGCACAACTGACGCCGATTTTATCCACTGTGGCAGTTGCAGAATTGCAAGTGCCGTGACCAATCAGAAAACTGGAACTTGAAAATAACTAGTCATTGCGTTTCATATTTTGCAGTTATAATATCTTTATGTAATAGATCCTTGAGACTCTTACTCGAAAACGATTTAAATTACCAATTAATAATTTTTTGTCGATAAATAGTGTTATTAGGTACGAAACTAAGTGAACAGGCAATTGAGGGAGGGGTATATTCTAAGTTGATGGTATTTGCAAAAGCACTTATTCAATATTTTTTTGCAGAAATGTAATTTCAACTTGGTCATCAGGGACTGGCGGTGCGGGGATTTTTGGCGCGTTAGCATATGCTGGCCTGACTGAACAGCACCTGGCCGATCTGTCTCCGAAAACTACTCTGCTAATCATGTTGATAGTACCAGTGATCTTCGCAGCAGCGTGAGTTTTAATTTTATGCCGGTTTATCATACTACTTTAACTTCATGGCTGGGTGTCATCCAAAGGTGCCCGCCCTTACATCCACTTATTGACAATGTTTTGGTGGTTTTTCTCTAACATGATTTCGAAATTACAAAACCAGGAATTTCAATAAAAACGCGAGCAGCACAATGACCAGTTTTGAAAACATGTAGTTATGTAGCCGGTAAATTATACATTTGCTCCTATTCTTCATTAATTCCAATTCAATCACTTTCAAGTTCGCCCATTGATTATGTATTTTTAGGTATTGGATCTTACTGGTCATGCCGCATTCTGTTCATCAAGTGAACATAAAAAATCCGAAGACGTGGATCGTTCCAATTCAAAGTCAATCGACGACTGAACAGCAATGATATCTGCCTAATAATTTCTTATTTAGGTGTTGCTTCACACATACAGGACGAAAATTCCAGCGCGACAGTCGATCTGGCTACGAAAAAGAAACTGCTCCTCATTGTGGTCAGATCTTTCGAGACATACGTATACGGATTGAACTAGGATTGTACATTTGCAGCCGTTACTAAAATATATGATCCCCCTTGGTCTGGTCTACGTTGGCGAATACTTCATTAATCAAGGATTGGTAAGTTATTATTTGAGCTGTATCATATCGTTCAATATTAAGTCCTAATAAATACAAGAGCCTTGGGACACCCAATATTTGGACATGCCTATTCGAAATTACGACGGGGAGAGTATTAATGTATGTATCATAGTCGGTGAGCTTTTAACCAGATTGCCACGCATCAAGCAGATAATCAATAACGGTAGATATAAGAGCCATTTGGTCATCTGTCGTGCTCCTCACTATGCTACAACACATTCCAGAATCCGGATATAAGATCATTTTTGACCTGCGGCACGGAGAAGTTTATAAGATACTAGCAATTAATGCTTTAATATTCACAATGCCTTCTTGAGCAAAACTTTGGCTTGAAATGCCATGTAACAAGCAAATTCTCTAGCTACACCAAAAAGCGAGGGAGTCTAATTTGTTCTTCTGTCATCGAAAGTTCAGTGTATACTATCCGGTCCTGTCCGGCGATCTGAGCACTGTTCAAAAGAGAGTCCATAAAAAAGAAACTTTTTCGAGTTCTCCTGAATACTCTTACATTCGCATTTTACGATATATTCACTCACTGTAATCCCGCGGACGTTCAAATGCTCCTTTCAGCAAGCAGCGCTAAACAATCTAATAGTCGCGATGCTTTATTTTTCGTATGCATGGATTTCCTGAAAATGCAATATGAATCTTGAAAATACTGTCAAAGGGAGGCTAACATTTTACTCGCTCAGCGGCTATGATGCGAGCATTATGAACGAATAATAGACATTTTTCAAATCAAACAATGAACGAGTTCATTTCAGGTCGAATTAATTTTCTTCAACTGCTCTCATGGCTGGGATCTTGCGCGAAATAGTCAGTACCGCTGGTATCAGGTGATCTATCAGCTAGGAGTATTCATTTCGCGCTCATCGGTCAACGTCATTCAAATCAAGCCGATATTTTTGCCTCTTTTGGCAGTTCTCCAGGTAAATTCTTTCTTCAAACGAGACATTGCAAAATCACTATGGGAATACTGTGCAAACATGCTTTTTGTCTGCAACGGAGAATTTTTTGATGCAAATCGAGTTAATTTTTCAAGTTTTTCCTGTATGGTTTTAAAGGGTTAATGTTATGAGAATACAGTAAAATTCAAAAAAGTGCACAATAAGTGTGTGCGCGCGAGCTACAATCGCATAATTTTATGAGCTTGACTTGAAAGCGAGAGAGATTGCATTCGTCTATCGCCACCTGTATATGCAAGCTTGCAACGCTCACTATTTTTTAGGGATTAAATGCAGTATTTTTCTTCTTTGACGCAATCTACTTCTTCGTTCCACACATTGCCATCATATTTGTTCTCATTATCTTCGAGGGCCTGCTCGGAGGCGCTTCTTACGTCAACACTTTTCACGGTATCCATCAAACGGTACGTACCTTAGTTCAAGGGAATTCCCGTCCTCGCTCTCACTTTTAATGGATGCTCGTAAAAGATAAACATCACCCTCGTAATATTAGATGAGAATTTTGGAATGGTATCAAAATAGTTTCGCTTTGATTTAATTTCCAAAATATAGCGCCACCCTCAACCCTCAAAATGCGTCCTAATAGCTGCCCGTCTTCGCTTCCTCGATTTCTATCATCACGCGCCCTTCCACAAACTTCCTCAACTTTTTCCCAGATTAAGCTTCGATGTATATTATCATGCAGAAAGTGTAATGGCGCAATCGTAAAGATAGCTAAGGAACATGACATTGGCGGAGCAGAGGATGTTGATCTGGATAAACTTTGGTATACAAACATTCAAATATTGAAAAATATCGATGCAAAGTTCGAAAATTTGACATAAAATGCTATTTTTCATCAGCAATAGTATATTATATTAAGAAACAACTACTGTACCTTTTCTATTGCAGTTTATATCAAAGTTGTTGGATATCAAATATTAAGAATTTTTTCTAACGCTAAATGAAGGAATAAGTAATGCGTTCTTGGTAAACTTGTGAGAAGCTCCCCCTAAACTTTACGAAAATTTCATGATCGATGCCGCAAAGTGAGCTTTCAGGTGGCAGAAGAATACAAAGAGTTCAGCCTGGGTGTAGCGACGGTTGCAGACGCAGCTGGCATTGTACTCGCCGGTTTCGCTTCAATGCCAATACACAATTTCGTGTGCGATCGGCCTCTTCCAAAGACCTGATGACTTGTTGCGACATATTGTTGTTATCCGCTGAAAATTTTGAACACAGTAGGATTAAATCACTAAGTAAAATTTTAATAAGCATGGCAATACGTTGTGACATCCATTAGGTCACACAAGATAGCTGTAGTTCCGTGGAAGCTTTTCAAATCAAGTTCCAGTCCCTTTGCGGTGACCTTTTTGCAACTTTGATTATATTTTGAACTCGGTTTTTTGAAAGCAGAGGTGAGCGTAGTATCCCCACGGATCGTGATAAAATGTTTAGTACTCTGTCGCGCACTCCAATCCACGTTGGTCTTTTTGCCGTTCGTTTCGGATGAAACAACGCCCTCTGAAACCTCACCCTCTCGCCAAGCCGCAGAATGAATGCATGATGAACAGCAACCTTGAACGGCACTGCTAAAGGTGATCTCTATCGCTTCAACGAGTGTCACATAGCTTAGGCATAAAGACAAGTCATTAAAACATGATAGAAATTTGACTCAAGCGGTCGTCACATAGGAAGCAGAAAGCCAAAATCTTATTGTCTTAAGAAAAAAAATCGGACAGTCAGTGCAGCTGCAACCAAACTTTCAATTCTGAGCTGCCGCTGTCAGGGCAACCATTGGTACTTGGGCAAAATACTAGTTGCAGATCAATATTTAATCGAAAAGTGAAAAAGTTTTGTTAAAAATGATATCTCTATTTAATGAAAACTTATTGATAAGAAATATGAGCTCTTAATTTGGCTTCGTTTTTGCGATTTATTTGGCGTGCATATGTGTCGCGAGCACGATTGGCTAGTAATGAGAAAGAGATGATAGGGGAAAGGGTAAAACGCTTCGTACCCCAACACCGCCAGTCGGCGCGTTGTCAAAGAAAGTAGTTATGTGTAGTTTAAAAGAGTGCCATAGAGCTGTACGTTGAACATCTGCTTTGCTTCCACCATAAATTGTTCTGCTTACGTCATTCGCTTGATGTATCTTCAGGAGAGATAGTCGGCGGACCCACAGCTGTCCTACTTTCAGTTCAGCGTCTCACTAGCTGATTTTAAAGCAACGGTAGCTAATAGTTATATCCTTTGTTTCACGGATTTGTTCTCACCACAGATATATGAATCTTCAAAACGTGCTCCATTCTTCATAATATACCAAATCTGTGCTACAAACTAAATTAACCGCCTAAAGCTCAATTATGTCTAGCATCGTAATTTTTGAAGAGCGTTTTGGTAGTTAGAAATCTGTGTTGCGTCACGCTCGAGTATGCACCTCGATCGTAAAAAGGCGACTAAAACAGATTCGGAAATATCGAGAAGATATTGGCACTCCGTCAGTTGGGCGAAGCGGTCAAAGTACAACTTTACGTTATCTGATTCATCGAAGGTTAACATGACGAAGCTTGAGGTAGTCCGCCGCTAATGGGAGCAAATTTTGTCGAAGCTACCGTTTAAAAGCGACGGCCGAAGCCTATTCGTGGTACTTGAACCGCGATCCATTTGAACCGCTCGTCACACTTCTCTACCCTTTCTTATTGAGCCCCTTCCCTTATATTTCTGTGCTACCAATTATCTGATAACTAGTTACTGCAACTTGTATGCTCGTCGTTTGTTAACCCACTACAATCTATCAAATCAATCAAACTCATAATAAGTATTTACTGTTACATAGTCGGGCTATAATATATCCAGGGGACACTAGCGCAACTCATTGCAACAGTGTCAAATGCTCACAGTTGCATGTCTCACGCATGCTTTAAGGATGAACGAGTGAAGGGAAGGGGATGAAGTAAAGGCAGATTACTTCAGTCTCTCACTACCTCTCATTTGATGATAATAATATGCATTCTGCTTAGTGCTAGAAGTATTACATATCTTATAAATTTATTTTTCAGTTATCAAGAGTTGATATGTCAGAAGAGAAACTGAAGAGCGCAACGACTTTTGATACTGCTTACTACGATAGTAAGCGCAATCAAGAACCAATCTTTTTGGGAGACGACCAGAGAGGAAGGGTGGCTTATCTCTTATTCTTTTGCCTACTACTGATATTCCTTCGTTGTTATTTCTGCCGTAAACGCACATCAAAGTCTGAGGGTTCGCAAATTCAATGCTATGCTGTGATCACTGACCGAAATCACCTAAGTAAACCCATCGGTCATGCTCTTGTGTCAATCGACGGAAACGGCAAAGTCATCGGACAAATAGTGAGACGGGGCGAAGGTAATATGCTCATTTTTGGAAATATTGCACAAGATGTGCTACATCAAGATCAACTGCCACAGAACCAGCTGCAGCAATATCCTGTGCCTCTTCAACAGCAACTTCAACAAGAGCAGCCAAACGCGCCAGTTTCACCTGGCCAAGACGATGAATTGCCTTCCTATGAAGAAAGTGCTAGAATGAAGATGAATATTGTATGAAGCTGCACAGGTATATTGTAAATCAGTACATATTTGTCAAGTTGTACTATATTGCAATTTAATTGATTACAAGGGTTGTGGATAACGATTTGATACTGCGTGAGTGACGACGATTTTCTTCTGTTAAGTGTATAGTGGAGAACAATGAATAATATTGCTGGAACTAAAACCGTGAACTGTCCATTGAATTTTCGTGAGCTGGATATAAAGAGTATAGACCGATATATAATCCTTTCCTAACCATTTTAATTCAGAGCGACAGTCAACGCTATGCTTCATAACGGGCTTAAATATTGCAAATCTTAAGAACAACGTAGGACACAGTTATGGTACCGGTCCAATGTGTGAACGGCAAAAGACAACTCGAGAGAAGCTGGCTGGAACTATAACGAATTTTAATACCAGGATATGCTGTAATCTGCGCGCCGTTCAACTGCTCCCATACACGTCATTTAAATTTGGCGAGTGAAGTTATGAAATTGCCAGGAAGAAACAGCGCTGAGTAAACAGGTTTTCTGACCGCGTACATCAATCATGCGATCACGATGCGGTTCCACAGCATGAGTGTTCAGCGGTGCTTTCCGACAGTTGTGCGAGTTATTTCTTCATAACCTATTATCCTATGCGCTGCGTGCATTGAATACATGGCTTTTTCATAAATCTTCACATGCTTTATTACCCTAATTTCCCAAATCTTTGCTAATCATTAATGCGATTTAGCCTCAGACTCATTTTTTTATCTCCGAAATTTATGAAAAGCGTTTTGGTAGATAGTGATGTGTGGGGTATTCCTGACGCGTGCTTTGAGGATGAGCGGACTGTGGGACTGGAATGGAGTAAAAGCAGGCGCCCTCCACCTACAACTACCGCTTATTCGACGACAACGATATTCACGCTACTTAATCCGAGAAGTTTTAACTGTTTTATAAAATCATTTTTCAGTTACGAAGAGTCGATATATTTGAAGAGAAGTAGAAGAGCGCAGCAACTACTGTAACAGCCTACTCTAAAAGAACGTGTAGTCAAGAATAAGTCGTTATGGCTAACGACTTAGGGGTAGGGGGGGCTTTTATTTTCATCTTTTTCCTACTGTTGGCGTGCCTTCCTTGTTATTTCTATCTTAAACATGTATCAAAATGCGAGTGGTTAGATAATCAAAGCGATGTCGTGATCCTTGACAGAAATTACCAAAGTAGTCCCCGCGGTCAAGTCATTGTGAGAGTCGATGAAAACCGCAGAGCCAACGGACACGTATTGAGACTGTACGATGGTGACACGTGGATTTCTGAAAATAGCGCACAGCTAGCGCAACATCAACACCAAGGTCAGTCACCTCAGCCACAGCTGCAGCAATATTCAGTGCCTCTTCTACAACAACTTCGACGAGAGCTGCCAAGCGCGTCAGCTCCACCTAACTATGACGATGTACTGCCTTCCTACGAAGAGTGTATTAGGATGAAAACGAATGTTGTATGAAGCAGCACGGAGATATTGTAAATCGTGAACAATTTGCCAAATTGTACAATAATGTAGTTAAGTGTTATAATACCATTGCGGATTACGATGCGATAGTGTCCGAAGGACTTTTTTCATTTCTGTTACGTGTTAAGTGGATATCGTACAGTGAAAGCGTCAAGCAATATGTCAAAATTTCAC
>NIUQ01000664.1:0-43576 GCA_002796945.1 Plectus sambesii
TGGGAAGATTGTCAGTCGTCAGCAAGTAGGCCTCGCCGCGGTTCGTGCTGACCGTCAACGCCACCGCTCCCAAGCAGCCATAGATCAAATTGATGAAAAGCACTTGCATTATCTGAAACAGTTGATTAGCATAGCATCTTTGATCGCAGTGAATCATGTAGGCTGTGTTGGTTGGATGATTATCTAAGATTAAGTACAGAAAAATAATGAAAAATGAAAATGAGAGAAAAATGCACCGTTGATATGTTCGCACGATTTTACCTTCATTTGCAAGTGAACAGGTCCGCAGCCGTCTTAATTTCGCAAAACTGGATCTCACATGAGATAGGGGGCAGAGCTAAAGGGGTCGGCTGAGCGAATCCTAGGACTTTCGGTATTCTCCAACCCTGTTTTCAGAAGACTGCTCTGATTTTTCACGCATCTCAATCGATTTCCCCTCAGTTTCATTTAGCACTTGCTCTTGGATTGGAATGTGAAGCAGTTGCTGTGATGAATTAAAATGAAAGTGAGCAACCTAGTTTTACCTCCTGCATAATTGTGAAAGCAGTAAAGTGTGATATTCTTTATTATAAACGCGACTCTGAGTAAGTAAATAGACCGGTGCATTTTCACGTAACTAACCTCAGCCGCAAGAAGTAACATATAATGCGTTTGAATTTCGCGTGCGCTAATAATTTCAAACCTCTACGCCCCATATCACTGCTTTTTAACTCGATGAGGACAAACTGAGTTACGCGTTTTCAACATTTCACAAGTATCTCTTACCTAGACGAAAAGTTGCCCAAGAGCGATGGCCGTAATAAAAGCGATGAAAGTGGCGACGCCTTTGACGGTGAACTGGTATTGAATGAACCGGCGGAGGCGAACGGCGTACCAACCGTGTTGGCGCCAGATGAGCACTAGCGCAATGGGCAGTGCGAGCGGAAGAGTGTAGGCAAACAGCAGGATGGATATCCGGAGGAAGTATGATAAGTGATTGCTGAAGTGGGAATAGGAGAAGGAGTTGCCGTCGATGATGTATGTTCTGATAATGAATAGGACGGTTGACACGATGAACTGCAGCCAGTAGAAAAAGACAGCTGTAGGCAAAGAAAATGTAGCACAGAGCAATATGAAAAATTATAGAGACAGAGGTATGTTAAAATGGTCTCATTATTCAATCTTCAGTTTGCATTGGCTTCATTTAATTGCTTATTCTTCTGTTCCACTGAACTATTGAGATTAATTCGCCGATCCTCTTATGAGACCGAATTTTCCGAATTGAGCGCTACGGTTGCTTTATGCACTAGGCCCAGGGATAGCGTAGCTGTTAAAAAAGACAAAGGTATCAAAAGTACGTTAAAAAATCAGCAACATATTGCCTCTCGACGATGAAGCGAAAAGGTAGGATAGCTAACGTATGTAACTCGTCATTTCGAATTGTTGCTCATATGTCTCAATTTGTAGGAATTGCACTTCATAAGATTTTTGTAAGCACTATATATAATATTGTCTTATCATCACTTTAGCTTTTGCACCTGTAAAAGCAACAAAATAAGCTAATTTCCGATTGGATCCTACACGAGTAGCAAAAAAAGTATACAAAGAAAAAGGCCCATCCTCTGGGTTGCCATCCATCTAACAGAGGCGTTTCATTATGATATTAAGCCACATTCACGCTTGCAATATTCGTGCACGCGCTCACTTTCACCCATCACTATCATAAATCGCTGCTGGCAGAATTATGCGGGGGGTTAATAAAAGGTATGCGTCCGCCTTTAGCGCTTATATTTCATCTAATGATCTATAAAGCGATGTAAAAGAGAGGGCCCTTGAGTCGATTTAATATCAAATAGGAGCAATAAGGGTACCTCTGCGCTTGGCGGCCTTGCGCACCTCGACGGCGGCATTCTTGGGACCGAGCAGTGTCGTGATGATACCCGTCTGGGAGTTGACACCTACCGCTGTCACCAACATCTTACCGCTACCTTCCGCCACGCGCGTCCCTGAACAATGACCATTACAATTAACAGATCGTATGTTGAGGTGGTGCAGTCCGCCCAAATATAATTCTTCGTTTAATTCTCAAACGCCGCTTACTGTATATGAATGGTGTTCAAAATTTTTCTTGGATTTTTATATTGCTTGATTGTCATAATGACCTTATATTCGGCCTTATATAAAACTGCGGTCACCTGTAGCCGAATGAAATGTACTGAATATTGTTCTTAGCTACCTATGGCAAGCTACTTGACGGTTAGTTAATTCCAATATAAAGAACAATAATTTGCAGCCAGCTTGTCATAGGTAGCTGAAGACAAAATATGCTGCATTATTTTGTGAATGGAATGAGTGACGGAGTGAATGACATTCCCCTTTAGCCGCGCAAATGTAAATGCAAAGCGGAACGAAAATTCACCAGAAAGTAGCATAGGATCGGAGTCGGGGCTTTTTTTGATCTGCAGCATAGGTCCCGACTCGGGGCTTTCCTTGATCTGATCGGACTCGCCCGTCAGCGGCGACTCGTCGATCTTAAGATCGTTACTCGCGATGAGAATGCCATCGGCAGGAACTAAGTCGCCTGCAGTAACACAACATTTATTACGGTCTCTCAACCATCTCGTTTCTCAAGACTACTTCGTCCGCAACAAACCGCCCAAAGGGGTACGTTAACGGTGCGCCCCATTTTTCCGGAAGATATGCCCAATACGTCATACGCGCAAGCGCATCATACCACAGTTAATCAATGCATGCGCATGTGGCGTGTGGCGCGTCCGCACGAATTCCAGCTGAATGGGGTGAATTGTTGTGTTATATTGGAAGGAAACATGGTTTGATGGAAAATGGTAGAGGGGACATAGTTACAGCACCCACATAGATTGTGCACGTGTCATTATAAGTTCAAATATCAAAAAAGCCTAGTTGAAAGACGAACTGTCGTTTGTTTCTATTTAATTTGAAACTATTTGAATTTCCAGCTTTAATTTGAGTCCCTTTTCGTTGTGAGACCCAAACTGAAAAATAAATTGCATAAATATGAACGAAATGACGAACCGTTTTTGATCTCAACGTTGTCACCGACGACCAACTCGCTAACGGCGACTTGGATCTGAGTTCCACCGCGAATGACGGAGAACTTGTTCTCCATTTCGATCATAGATGGCAGTCCTGTAATAGGGATATGGGTAGGAGATCGTTATAATTATAATTTACACGGTGAATGTACAACTATAACTAACGTATAATTATAACTGTATTATAAACCTACTAGCAGCAGGGATGCCAGGTCGAAAAATGTTTTTTAAGACAAATTTTTTGAAATTTAAGAATTTTTTAAGACAAACGCTTCCAATTTAAGACAAAATTTAAGACAAACTATCACATCGTTTTTTGAGACTTTTTCGATATTCCTTTTTATATGAACAAGAAGAATAGGCTTTACTAGTAAAATCTGATCACCAAGAAAGACAAAATGATGACAAGACAACCGTAAATTTTCAGCGAATGACAAAAATTAACACACTTGCCTGCTCCCTTTTTTGTCTTAAATGTTTTTGTGTCTTATAAGATTTAAGACAGAGCACCTAAATTTAAGACAAATTCTTAAATTTAAGTGAATATGGCATGCCTGACTAGCAGACCCGTGGAAAATTTCCACGGGTTGCTCCATAAAATTCGAAAGCGCGACAATTCACACTCGCTCGCAGTAATTTCACGTCTGTTTTCTACGCCAATCATGTGCGTCGCTTCCATTTTTAATTGACCGATCTGCGGCTCTGTCTGGCCCTCTTACGCGCTCCAAACTCGAACTTCCTTGCTCACCACCCTTAACCGTTGAACGGTACGAAATAGATAGTTTCGGACGTTCACCGGGAGAGGGCGCCTGGATCGGTTCAGACCGGGCAGATTCCGACGCTGGCCTCGAAGGGACCTCTGACCCATAANGATGGGGCCGCAACCCGTACGAAGAAAGGGCAGTTTCCGACGCTCGCCACGAGGGGGCGCTTCGTCCGAGTTCGGGCCAATCAGAACGCTGACACACACAGACACACACACACACAGACTGACAAGAGTAATTATATATAGAGATAGCTAATGTGTATCAGTAAACTGTATAATTATAACATATACTTATAACATGAAAGAAAAGTATAAAGCGGCTTTAGCCGCTCGATTGCACACACCTCGGAATCGACGCTCCATAGTGTAGTCACTGAGCGCAGTGACCAGGACGTACAGGACGACCGAGATGAGAATGGCGAAGCATTCGACCCATCCCACACCGTACTTGACGTCATCACTGCCTGCAACCAGCGCTAACATTAATCTATCATTGGCCAAGTTTGTTGCATAAGGTTACCAATCCAGTCAGAATTTCCCTCATCAATACCAACAATTCTTAAATTTGTCCCTCAGTTGGTGGGTGGGAGAGAGGAAATAAGTTTGGATAGTGGGAAGCCATATGCCATCTTTTCTTAAGCTCGTTTTGCATTTCAATTAGTCACTTTATGATTTAACATCATCATCCTTGTACTCGATTAGAACGGCGAAACTGAAAGCAAAAGGTGCGAAATACGATGCATCTCGTTGTTTGACGGCTAGCGCATTCTAGAAACAGTCGATGCTCTCAGCTCTGGTTGTAAAGGAACGGGAAGTTCTCTGTCCCTGGAATATCCTACTTCTCGTCCCCGTTACAGCTCTATTCGATACATTTCATATGACTCGTTTTAAAGCTCACGAACGCGCCCGTGCGCGTCAAAGCTGGAAAAGAGGAACGCCGAAAGCTATCCACGATTGGAATCTGGCGTTCCCCCAGTTTAACTACGTGGTTCCACTAGAGAGCGGTATTAAAGAGAGAAAACGAAGCAGAGCCACTCACCACCACCGCCGGTTCCATCGTAGTACGGTTCAAAAAAGGATAAAAAAACCAAAGAGACACTTGCGAACACCAGCAACAAGAACAACGGCAAGTTCTGAAATGGGGTGCACTCGATAATTCAATAAATTGTCAGTAAAAAAGAGGACACCTAGAAAAGGTCTGAACGACAATAGAATTTGTTTATACCGGTAATTTTAGCTAGTCGCTTAAGTACAGGTATAAACAAAGCTCGCTAAATAATCAAAAATATTTGATCATTAAAAGGAGATTAGGCCAGGCGCCAGTGTTGAGCTTTTCGGTGCCTGAATACGGATTATCACCAAGAATGATATTCGTTTCTTGGTTTTTACGCGCTAAAATTAATAGAAAGAAGGGCGATCTATTTTCGAAGCGGTCTGCCCTATATAATCTAAGATTTATTGTTACTGATTGGGAAATTTTGACTGTAAACTAGGAAAGCTTTTTTGTCCACAAAAGAGATCGCTTACCTGCAAGGCTTTCCAGATGAGTTGAAAATAGCCTTTAGGGGTATGGGGAGGGATTTCGTTAACGCCGAAATAGGCGCGTCTCCGCTTAAGCTCTTCGGTGGTGTTGGGTATACCGCTAACGGAGTCGGTTTTGAGGCGCCTGCATAGTCCCTCTGTGCCGCCGAAGTCCGATTGAATCTGAAACAAACGGGACGAATCGACACGTATTATTCGTATTACCCATGTCGTTCAGTTGTACATGTATACCCGCGCACAACCATGCATACCTTTGTTTTGCCCTTGGTGCCGCGATATTCCATCAGATTGCGTAGATCATTCACAGAGCAACCATAGTCCGACTGACCACTCGTGGACGTCATGACGCTCAACGTAAATCGCAACTGCAATTCAGCAACTGAAACAGCTGCAAATGCAAATCTGTAATTTTTGTTCCATAAAACTTTTCGCCATTCTGCAACTGCAATTCCACAGTTCTGTATCAATCTTAATAGCGCGTTTAAATTTGCAGTGTGTACTTCAGGCCGAATGACATGATACCGTAGCACAGTGCATGACAGATTTCTCTTCTATACAAAATTCGGACTTGAACACTGTCCCGACATGATAACTAACCGTTATAATCAGTTTAAATTCATAACTTTCATACCATATCACTCACTGTTGTACTCTCTTTCCACGTATTTTTTGCAACTATTGCAGAATTGCGGAATAGTGCGACTTATCAGCAATTGCAATTTCGCGATTGCAAAAGTTCTGTTATGTATTCGCTTTAATGTGTGTCTAAGCGGCCACTCAGCCTTTCCAAAGGCTGATGACTGCTTAGATAATTGCGCGCCGGCCGCCCAAGGTAGACACAACTACCCTTTAATGCGGCCGGTATATATTAGGTTATTGTACCAAGCAATTATTGCATCCATCTACCTGTCCATCTGCCGCCACTGCTATCCCCTCTCCTGTATAACCCAATAAATGTAGGCATCGAAATCTCTCACACCAAGTTCGCTCAATATGGCCCCGTAACAGTTCTATGTAACAGGTCCTAGTGTGCTCGTAAGGAAGCAAGACATCAAGAACAATTATGAGTGCAAAAAATAACGACGATGACGAGCTTGTCGGCGGCGGCGGTGGCGGGAACGCCTAAAGGTGTACGCATATCTTTGACTAAAGTGACTTTTCTTCACTTTGCCACACGTTGAAGCATAGTACACTTTTGATTCAAAGTCACTTTAGTCAAAGGTATGCGTGCACCTTAAACAAAACCTCATAGAGACAGACAGCGATGGAGAGACGAGCGGGGACGCCAGAAGCGTAGCAACGGCCGCTGGAAACCATCGATTTTGGCCAGTGAGCGGTGCGGTGCGGACAGTAATTTATTCTGGATAGTGCTGCACACTACCGGCGGTATTTACGCAGCGTCCTAATGCTATGAATTGTGCCAGCAATATATTATTCTTTATATGATGTTATGTCGCAGTTCTTGTTATAACCAAAACATAATTGGCGTATCGATCAAATGGTTCCGCACCGATATTTGAGCCAAAACTGAAGCAAAACACTACTAATTTCGAACTGAATATGGCTATAATTTAAAGATTTTTTAAAGGAAAAGATTAGAAACATGCTATAAACTGGTAACTGAAGCATGACAACTGGATCACGACGCGATTTAGAAAGGCAAAAAGAACTACTGCCGCATGCAGGAATTGAACCTACGACCTCCTGTTTACTAGACAGGCGCTCTGCCTCTGAGCTAATGCAGCTGATGTACTCGGAGACGGAACAAACGCTTTTCTAACCAGTGCTGTTCAACTGCTATAACCGACATCATCGATAACTGAAAACTATTGGGCCTTTTAAATATTCAGTTGTTTGTAACATTATATATTTTGGAAAATGATTATTAATCAGCATTGAAACATCTGTAAATGATTCGTTTTTCTACGTTTTTGCAACTGTTTCAAACACATAATCTGTGAGATGACGTGGTATCGTTGCCAACGCTGTGACAATGCTTTGGTTATTTAAACATGCAAAAGAGTGCATTGTATCTAATGACAAGCTGTGGAATCAGGGTGCTACGCAGAATATTCTGAAATGATGCGGTTTGATTCATCCGTTTTGATACTTCGTCGTGGGGTGTACTAAACGTTAACGACACTCATCAAAGTCTGAGTACCTTACAATAATAAAGGTCTCAAATTCTCTTCACTTTCAATAATAGTTTGACTGGAAGCCATTTTCGAACAAATTGCAGCTTATTAAATTATTTAATAATTCCAAAAGGTAAATCGCCCCTGCACATTTTGCTATGTTTAAACTTTAAACACGCTGCAGAATTTTATGATATAGCAATTAATCGCAGCTTGTCATTGCCAATGGAAGGAGCGTTATACATCTTACGCAGCATATTCAGCTAGTATCCATGACTAACTGCAAAACTGAGAGTTGGCCACAGAGTGAATCGAAATAATCAATGACTCAATGATCGTATCGAATGTGCAAACCAAGGTGGATCAAGATACCGAAGGGGATTCGACGCCAAGACAGTCATCGAGTCCTGGTTAAGTCATAGATGTGCAGTTTTATTTTTTTGGCCTTCCTGATGAAGGCTTACTTTTATCGTGTAAAAAAAGAGGCTGCCTAACTCGAGACGTTCCTGTAAACTCGTGGCCTCCGATACTGACTGCAAGCAAACTTGAACCGAATTGTCTCGTTTTTCCTACTCCATGCTTACTTTATCTTATAAATGCTTATTAATCAGGGACATATCAATATTGACGCCACTGAGAAGACAGACTCAATCAGCATAGCATTAAGCGTATTTGGTTGTAAAAGTTAAACTTAAATGTGTATTTAATGAGCTGATAAAGCAAAATATTGCAACAACGGTGCTAAATAATCGTTATTCGATGCTTGGAGACATTCATTCTCTCCTCATACCCCCAGCAATTTCACTATCCTTGACGCAGGACATTGCTGAGATCTGTTATTACACATCAATTAAGTTTCTCCGCATGCCGTTCGCGGCCGATTGACTTGCCCTTGTTGACCCATTTGTTGTAGCGTAAACTTTGTGAAACTCCGTGACTCTCCTGCCACTGCCAGTCCGCGTGCCAGCTCGCTTCCCAGTGGAACGTGAAAGTGGTCTGCGGTTTAACTGATGAGACTTTTCACTGCATAGAGCGATACAGTCTAAGAACTGTTTCCTTGTTTTGTGATATTATCCTTCAGCACCCAAAGAGCATCATGATTATTTCAATGAGTTCTTGGCATTTCAACTTGGTGATGGCCTTTTTTTACCGCTTGTATTCAATGCTGCCATATGTGAAACCTATTTTGACCATGTCACAGCTTTGCGAATCGGAAGAGGTTTGTCATTGAGTAGTCTAATGTTTTTGCATTGCTTATTCAATAAATATGGAAGATTTACATCAAATTATTGATCTCTTCTCGAAGAGATTTCGATAAACTGATTTTCATTTCCATTTTCATAAGGGCACGTTCCAAATCAAACATGAAGTTTCATAGATTAATCTGGCTTGGAAAGAATTAGATTGTGCCCAATTCGAGATATACCACTTCGACTTTGCATAGCTATAATGGTTCGGAAGCGTTAGCACTTCAATAAAGACGATTGCATGTTCCATTCACTAGTTTTTCGCATATTGCATGAAAATTAATAACACTTATTAAAAATGAACTTTTAGCAAATTGCTCAGCCGCTCTACTGCCGGTACGTGTTCATTCACGGAATTATGCCAATACAAGCAGAAATACTCCACGAAGAACCCTACGTTTTGGTCTTTCACCGGCTGATCTCGAAATTCGACTCAAATCGAGTAATTAAACTAATGGAGCCTTATGAAAAACAGGCCATTATTGGAGGACTCGGTCAGGCTGCCAGGACGAATTCGGCTATTCGAAACTCGACAAGTGGAATATTAGAGGTGAGCATATAATGTTAATATACCATTTTCAATTTAATAAGTACATTTTCAAAATCAAGTGGAATACGTTTCGCTTCAAATGGATGCTTTCCAAATCGAAAAGAACATTTTTCATAAAAATGTGACTTGCAAAATGTCCTTTTCGGGAATCGCTGCGCCTTAAATGTCCGAAACGCCTTAAATATCCGGATTTACTACGAGTACGCGCGTCCTTTTTGTTCATTTGCGTCCGCATCAGCTGTCACTTTTCTGCGATCGATAGCCTCCCTTTTTTCGCGGATGAAATCGACAACCCGCGCTGTCATTTTTGCATATTTACGGACAGTACTTCTCTATATCCTAATATGAATTGCAGGAACCGGCATATACGCAATGCATTATCAAAAAATGGTATCCAGCCATTAAAACTCTCAGCGGTTTGAATATAATAGAACCTGCTGCGGAAAAGATGGCGATCACCCACTATGAGACGGGCGGTTTCTACACAGTCCACTATGACAGTGAAATGGTAAGCTGAACTAAAGATGAGCAAGTTTTTGACATTCCTTGGTAGTAGCTTAGAGTGCTACAGAAAAGTGTGAGCTGAAAATCTAAAATGAATCATTTCTACGTTCAAATGTTGTCTTAAACCATTTCATATTCTATTGAAGCTATACAAAGATTAATTTTTAAATTTCGATTCAAACATAGGGTTTTAGTTTTGTTGCTTTCTCGACTGATAAATAAGCGTTGTTTGAGTTATTCTAATAGGAGTTAGCATTGCCGTTCAGAGATACTGGCTTGAAAGAGAAAGCGAGACGGGAGAGTAGCAGAAAGCGAGGGATCAGTTATCATATTGCATCTCAGCTTTTGTTCCTTGATGACTTGATCAATGACTGATTGTTACACAATTATTGAATGTGACCAATGTGTTCGATCAATTCGCGAATCATAGTACTCACATTGACTTCGAAAAATTTGAACATATACATTTAAAAAGCTAATTTAACGGTATTGGACATTTTTAGACAAGTCCGCCTCATCTTCGCCGCCTCGGCACTTTCCTGCTGTACCTAAATGGCAATTATCGTGGCGGGAACACGATATTTCCTCATATGCAGCTGGCGTTCACGCCGCAACAAGGCGACGGGCTTCTCTTCTATAGCCATCTAACAAACACTCTACTTGACGAAAAAACACTGCATATGGGCTGTCCCCTGAAAGACGGCAATAAATGGATCGGAAGCCTGTGGATTAGAAATTTCACTCAAGCTGGTCCCGCCGCGACTTGCTATGGTGACGGGTTGTATGTGAAGCCAGGCTTCTTGCAGTCTTCGTTCTAGAGGTATTTGCATGGGCTCTCTATGTTGTCATCAATTACTAGGGTGATTCAAATTTAATCTGGAATTTTTTAATGTTTTGAATAACTTTACATCAACTAAAGCTATTAGTCTGAAATATAGTACACATATACAAGAGATGCTTGTGTAACAGTGTGCAAAAGTTGGAGAAAATCTGTTCATTCAACGCTGAGATATGACAATTTTATAAAGCATCCCGTTTTCGAGTGGTCTAGAAGTAACATGAACATGTTTGATGACGAATAACTCTGGTAACACGCAACCAAATTCAGTGCTGTTTTTTTCATCTTGTAGAGCTCTATTTAAATTAGATTTCTTTATTTAAATCATGAAAATCTGACCACAATAACTCATTCTATGAACTTTCTACGGACATACACAAGTCCACATTTCGTTCATTTCTCGCACATTTGGTCTGCTTGCGTTAACAAAAGTGAGAAAGTAATACTGTCATATCTCAGCGGTAAATGAACAGAATTTCTCCAACTTATGCACACTTTTACACTAGCATCTCTAGTATATATCTACCAAATTTCAAACTAATAGCTTTAGTTGATGTCGAGTTATTCAAAAAACAAAAAAATTCTAGCTCATAATTGAACCACCCTAGAATTTCGACCCACTCCAGTATTTCATGATAAAGCAACAAATCGCAACTTGTCACAGCCAATCGAAAGAGCTTCATATATCTAACTCAGCATATTCAGCTAGTATCCTTGATTAACTGCAAAACTGAAAGTTGGCCGCAGAGTGACTAATATTAACCGCTGATTCAATCGGCGCACAAAGTGTGCAGACCAATGAGGATCAGTATAATGGAGGAGAAGTCGACGCCAAGGCAGTCATAGGGTTCTCTTTAAATAGCAGACCGGCAATTCCATATCTTCGCGCCCTACGGACGAAGTTTCCTTACTTTTGCCGTCGTAAGGAAAAAGAATATCTATTGCCGTTTGATCCTGTAAATCCTGTCAATTAAAATAGTATTGAGAGTATCTGATTATAAAAGGAAAGCGTGAGTGCGAATGAACGAACTGATAGTGCAAAATATTGCAACAACGGCGCTAAATAATCGTTATTCGACGCTTGGATACGCCCATTCTCTCCTCAGCCCCCAGCAATCTCACTATCATTGACGCAGGACATTGCTGAGATCTGTTATTACACATCAATTAAGTTTCTCCGCATGCCGTTCGCGGCCGATTGACTTGCCCCTGTTGACCCATTTGTTGTAGCGTAAACTTTGTGAAACTACTGACTCTCCTGCCACTGCCAGTCCGCGTGCCAGCTCGCTTCCCAGTGAAACGTGAAAGTGGTCTGCGGTTTAACTGATGAGACTTTTCACTGCATAGAGCGATACAGTCTAAGAACTGTTTCCTTGTTTTGTGATATTATCCTTCAGCACCCAAAGAGCATCATGATTATTTCAATGACTTCTTGGCATTTCAACTTGGTGATGGCCTTTCTTTACCGCTTGTATTCAATGCTGCCATTTGTGAAACCTATTTTGACCATGTCACAGCTTTGCGAATCGGAAGAGGTTTGTCATTGAATAGTTTAATGTTTCTGCATTGTTTATTCAATAAATGTGGGAGAATTTCGTCAAAATTACTAATCTCTTCTCAAAGTGATTTCGAAAAACTGATTTACATTTCCACTTTCATAAGAGCACGTTCCAAATCAAACAAGATGTTTCGTACATTGATTTGGCTTGGAAAAAATTAGAATGTGCCCGATTCGAGACATACTACTTTGGCATTGCAGAATTAAAACGTTTTGGAAGCTTTAGCACTTCAATACAGAACAATTACATGTTCCATTCACCAATTTTTCGCATATTGCATGAACACTTATTTAACTCTAGTTAAAAATAAACTTTCAGCAAATTACTCAGCCGCTCTACTGCCGGTACGTGTTCATTCAGGGAATTATGCCAATACAAGCAGAAATACTCCACGAAGAACCCTACGTTGTAGTGTTTCACCGACTAGTCTCGAAATTCGACTCAAATCGAGTAATTAAACTAATGGAGCCTTACGAAAAACCGGCCGTTATTGGAGGGTTCGGTTCCGCTGTCCAGAAGAATTCGGCTATTCGAAACTCGTCAAGTGGAATATTAGAGGTGAGCATGTAATGTGAATATACCATTTTCACTTTAATAAGTACATTTTCAAAATCAAGTGGAATACGTTTCACTTCCAATGGATGCTCTCTAAATCTAGAAGGACATTTTTCATAAAAATATAACTTGCAAAATGTCTTCTTCGGTAATTAGTGCGCCTTCAATGTTCCAAACGCCTTAAATATCCGAAAGTACTGCGCTTATGCACGTCCGTTTTGTCCATTTGCGTCCGCATTAGCTGTCGCTTTTCAGCGATCGATATCCTCCCTTTTTTCGCGGATGAAATGGTCAATCCGCGCTGCCATTTTTGCACATTTATAACAGTAATCTTCTTTATATTATTATGAATTGCAGGAACCGGCATATACGCAATGCATTATCAAAAAATGGTATCCAGCCATTAAAACTCTCAGCGGTTTGAACATAACAGTACCTGCTGCGGAAAAGATGGCGATCACCCACTATGAGACGGGCGGTTACTACACAGTTCACTATGACAGTGAAATGGTAAGCTAAGCTGAAGATGGGACTAGATTTGGACACTGCTTTAAAAAGTGCAAGGTTAAAGTTTAAAATGAGTCATTTCTACGTTCATAAGTTAGCTTAAACCATTTCATATTCTATTGAAGCAATGCAAAAAATAAATTTTAAATTTCGATTCAAACATAGGGTTTTAGTTTTGTTGCTTTCTCGACTGATAAATAAGCGTTGTTTGAGTTATTCTAATAGGAGTTAGCATTGCCGTTCAGAGATACTGGCTTGAGAGAGAAATCGAGACGGAAGAGTAGCAAAAAGCGAGGGATCAGTTATCATCTTGCATCTCAGCTTTTATTCCTTGATGACTTGGTCAATGACTGATTGTTAAACAATTATTGAATATGACCAATGTGTTCGATCAATTCGCGTGTCATATTATTCACACTGACTATAAAAATTTGAACATTTACATATAAAAGGCGAATTTAACGGTATTAGTCATTTTTAGAACAATGAACCTCATGTTCGCCGCCTCGGCACTTTTCTGCTGTACCTAAGTGGCAATTATCGTGGTGGGAACACGATATTCCCTCATATGCAGCTGGCATTCACGCCGCAACAAGGCGACGGGCTTCTCTTCTATAGCCATCTAACAAACACTCTACTTGACGAAAAAACACTGCATATGGGCTGTCCCCTGAAAGACGGCAATAAATGGATCGGAAGCCTGTGGATTAGGAATTTTACTCAAGCTGGTCCAGCCGCGACTTGCTATGGTGACGGGTTGTATGTAAAGCCAGGCTTCTTGCAGTCTTCGTTCTAGAAGTATTTGCATGGGCCCTCTATGTTGTCATCAAATATACCATAGCCACTTTAATAAGAACACTTTTTAATTCAAAGAGGACGTTTTCATAATGTAATGGCTTGAAAAATAGTATTTTTGAATTAGAAAGTGTCCTTATTAAAGTGAAAATGGAATAAATATTGAAAATTTTTCATCAAATGGTATACAATGCACTTCTCTGTGTATTGTATATAGCAAGAGTCTACTTTGTTGATAATATACATGGCAATCAAAAGAGAGATGGCTGCCGTGTTCTTTCAGGCACAAACTGTGAATAATAATTAGCATAATGACATGTAAGGCACTGAAATAAGCAAATACGTAATAGAATGACGTCACAATGAGTCTGCGTCACAGCCGCCGATCAACTAAAATAGCAAAGTCACTGTGATGGTATTTGAAGAGCTTTCTTGCGGTTGTAAAGAAATGAGCGAATATGAATGAATGTGATGTTATGGGTATAAAGATAATTTGTTTGGTGTTGATTGATAAAAGAATCATTTAAACTGCCACATTCGCAGTATGCCGGCGGGATGATATTATTGACTTTTGCCAACTTCCGACGCGCTGCTTATTATTATTCGGCTGCGATACACATTTTACAAGCGGAAAGGCTAGCATAATAAAGGCTGATTATAAAGAAACACAACAATATTTGTCGGCCGTTAACACCCTTGCAGTGAAGTTGAAATTAATCATTAACCATACACCACAACGTTACGAGTTCTTGAGCATAGGAGACTTTCTAACCCTCTGTTTAATGGTTCGGCACATCCGTCTTCTGCAGAGCGTCGTGAGTAGACTTGACGGGCTGGCTATGATTTTTGATCAAATGAACGGCGTGACTGAGGATCGGCTCGAGTACTTCGAAGCATTCCTTGAAATATATTACCGATATTCACCGGATATTACATCTTTTGCTTTCTTATTTTTACTTAATTTGTTTTTCAATGATATGGAACAAGAAGTACTATATAACAATGTCTTGGGTGTAATACGAATTCATTTATTTAGAACGGCATTGTCTGTTCCGCTAAATACACCCATTGAGCGCCAATAGCACCCACTCTGAGCGTCCAATACTGATGGTAGAACAGGTAATATAATATAGGGGGAGAGAAATAAGACAGGCTAAGGCATACGGTCGACGTACTAATTGTACTGTCTCACTTCCCGAAAAAGAACTGCAGCAAGATACTCTTCAGAGAGAGTATTAGTTCAAGCGACCGGTTGAAGTAGGAGACTATATGGAATTGATTCGTTCAATCAATTTGTTCTTCCATGCCTAATACCTGCGCTAAATAAGCACATCCCGTTGCGCTCCAAGAGTACCGGCACCAACCCCTGATACCTGTGGGAGAATGAGAAATAAAATAATAACTGTAAGTACCTTGACGGCTTTGGGACTGCCAGGCAGATTGATGATCAGGGTACTGCCTCGAATGCCCGCAGTGAGACGCGACAACGCTGCCAGTGGAGTCGCCTGCAGCGATCGCATCAGAAGAGCCGTTACGATTCCCGGACAATCCCGTTCGATGACCGCCTTTGTAGCCTGTAAAGATAAGGTACGGTCTGGAACTGGCCAACTTTAACGATATAAACGAAATACTGTAATAAAAGAAACCGTCATAAACTAGTTCTAGAGTACCGTATTTTCGGAAATAATGGCACACGCTAAAATAGTGGTACACGCAGAAATAGTGGCACAGGGTAGAGAGGGATTGAAACAATAGTGGCACAGTGTTACTATTTCCGAAAAAATGATAATTACCTCGGGTGTCACATCTCTGGGCGCGAACCCGGTACCTCCAGTTGTCAATATGACGTCGACTCGATCAGTCAGTGAGAGCAGCGTCTGTTTTATCTCCTCCGATTCATCCGCGATAATAACTGCGGAAGAAATATCCGCCTCAAATCTGAAATTAGACCCAATCGAAGGATTAAAAAATGGTTCAGTAAGCCAACCGCAGTAAGCGAATTTCATAAAATTGTAGATATATCAATGGTTAATTTTGTCGATAAACAACAAGAAATCTGAAACTGAATGAGGTAAACTGCTTCGGAAGTCGACATACTTTCTTTCAATTTATGCACGTAAAAATCAAGAAGCGACTATCATTCTGGGTGAAAAACGGTGTTCAAGCACCGAATAGCGAGCTCATCTTTAACAACTTCACTGCATCGCGAGATTTTTTGTTATTGTTCGAAATATTTTAACTACATATGAAGCAAATCGGTATTCAGTCGTTACGCTCTGTAAGGAAATTTATCTTCTATACCTCTTAGAGGCAAGTAGCAACTGTTGAATTGCTGGCCCGCTCAAGTCTTCTTTAGTCTTCGCAGCAGCAGTGTCACTCACTAAAATACCATATACTTAATAACAATAACTTAGTTACCCTTGGCTACATTTCTACGTAGACAAGCACTTTAGCATGGACTAAACTTTCGAAGATATTTTGTGTTTAATAAGGAAATTGGTGGCGTTACATAACTTATAGCACAAAGCAATGCTGTTCTTCATATGCTTTAGTGCTGTGTTTCAAAATCGACTTCAATATTAGTTTCGGATGATTCACAAGATTATGTTAAATCCATGTCAAAAAGCAAAATCAACAGTCTCACCTGTGACAATGGCAAAAGCAATACGTTGTGGTTGACTCATAGCGATGTTATTTCCTAATAATAATGCGATATATTCTCGTACTAATGGATAAAAATATAAAAAAGGTATTGCAGAACTGAAACTGTATCGATATTGTGCCAGAAAATGTAAAAACTGTTTAAAAGAAATGTCCAAATATACTTTATTAATACAAACTAACAAGTCAGCAAACAAGAGGCGCTTTGATCGAATAATACAATCAAAAATCACAAACAAGAAGGTAATACTTTTGATCGAATAATCTTAAGCGAATGCAACAAAGATACTGATTAGCAGAACAGGAGAAGCGAATAAAAATCACAATCATGAAAATAATACTGAGTAATTGAACATTCGATGACTCTGCAAATATTCTCACCAAATTCAACAATGACTACGTAAAATAAGCTCAGTTGGGACAGTAAATCAATTGCATATTTGGTGCAATAAAATTTAAGGCAAATTAATAAAGGCTTGTGACAATTACCAACACAACATGAGCGAGAAATTCACGCAAAGTTGTGTGTTTGCGGAAAACTCTTAGTGAACCCAGTGGGAAGCTTCTAGATAAAGGTTCATATTGAAAAATGACCATATATGGCAAATGATCGATGAGGTAATGAAGAAAAGTGCACATAAAATGACGCAAGAATAGCAAACAGAAACCTTATTTATAGAGCCTCCAAAAGCAGGCAAGGGGAGGAACATTCTTCCAAAATCCAACTTCGGCTTCCTAAAAGGTCGAATATAGGTTCAATCTTCAGATATCCCATGTCTGATGAATGATAGAATGCTCGACTTTTTGAATGTTCGAATAAGATTTTGAAGACGAAATAGTAAGAAGGATTTTGAAAGTATGATCCTCCTCGAAATAAAACTCGAGTTTATGTTATGAATAAGGCGTCAGCTTCCTTATCGACCACCGGAAAGGCTACGAATACGGCGCCAGAAAAGAGTACAAATGCGTGTCATAGAGCATGGAGCAGAAGGATAGATGGGAAATGACGAGTCAAGCAGAGCAACAATGAAAATATCAATTTTAGTTCCCGCAGTGGCGATGGCACAATGGTGACAGATGCATTTTGCGAGGAGACTTGATCTAACACCGTATTTTACATTGCATGAAGTGGCATAAGCGTTATCGCGCGCGATCTATACAAAAAATAACTCAGAGTACCGCATTCAAATTTGCCGCGGTGGGAGCGCGAAGTGTGGATGTCACTATTGATTCTTTGCTTAACATATGGCGCGCTGGAACACTGATCAGCGGACTACGACGCTAACTATACAGAACCGCTCCTGTAAATATACCATTTTCACTTCAACAAAGACACTTTTCAATTTAAAAGATCCTTATTCAAGTTACACTAATATGAAAAGTGTCATTATCAAATTGAAATGGTATATTTTTCGTCTGCGCACGACACGTAGCGATTCCCAAAATAATATCAGTACTCGACTATTGCAATAATTAAGCGGCCACAAAACTGCGCAGTTACGGTATCACACGATTTCACCGTAATCGTTCAATGTGCTTGAAATGGACTAAAGGTTGTTGTAGGGTATAATCAACAAGTCTGAACAGATATGAGGGCGATACGACACGCATAGCTCTCACTCTCTCTATGCTCGCAACAATTTCGGTTACACCGCTAGTGATGGTAAAGTTAAATGAACAAAATTATTGCAAAAATTTATAAGCATCATCGTATAAGCTCGCCTGTATAACCTAAGTTCGATATGAACGCTAAAGCATACCGTGGAAAGCAAGCTATAATCGAGAGTTATCAATTAAATGCCGTATTTATGCGACGTACAATCCTCATTCGCGCCCCAAGACGCGCTTCAAATTCCGAAATGCGAACTAGGGCCGAGATTATGTGACTTGCGATGTCGCCACACAAACGAGCTAAAGGAGGAGACGCAATTGCCGATGAAATGGCGCGAGTGCGCGAGAAGGTACTGATCGACGACAGGCAGCCATGGATCAGGGTGGACAACCTGAACATCTTTTCCGAGTATTTCCTTGAAATGGTCGACGTAGGAGTACTGATCCGTGGCGATGAGCAGTTTGTGGACATTCTCTTGCCGCATGATGGTCTTGGTTAGTTCCAGTACTTGTTCCATCGATGGCAGGCACATTGATCGCTTCAGAGGCGATGGCAAGCATTGATAACTCGCCATGAATGGCTGGGCTGGTCTGCAACGAAGAGAAAGGTATACGGTGGAATTTGCTGATATCGGTTATCGCTTATAATGGTATTCCGCTAATACTGGTGATATTTGCCAGTCCCAGCGCGTATCTTCTCATATAATGAAGTTCGCTTATACAGAGAATTCGCAACGCCATGACAAGAAAAGTCTAAGATAATGTAGAGAGAGAACAGAATTTTGGGAAAGGTAAGATAATGAATTTTTCAGAGATTCAGAGGCAAGTCCAAGCATCAATCACACCAAAAACAGCGCTTACCCTGATTCAGAGACATGCTCGCAAGCGCGCTGCCAGTCGATACCGTTCCTTAAATGAACGGCGACATAATCAGTCTCAGTCGAACCAAAATGACGCATAAGAATGTCGGTCGCTTCTTCCTGAATTCCTTCGGAAAAGTGTAAGAACTGTTGCAGTGGAATGTGTTCGCTTCGCATGGGAAATGAGGCGGGGGCTCCTTTGAGCGCAATTACAGGATAGTTTTCTGGATCGTATGTGTCTATCCACGTCTGTGGTTCTTGGTAGTTGAGAGAATGACCGACGATTTTTGAAAAGTCGACGTTCAGTTCGTCCCAGAAATTCTTGAACGGATTGCCTGAAATTCGTTTATCAATGTCACGGGGTTGCGTTGACAAATGTAGTTAGAAATATATGATAGATTACAACTTGACAAATAGTACGGAGGGACAGCTCACAACTCTAAGATTATTTTTGGGAATGCAAAGCACATAAATGTTACGATGAATGGTGGTATTTCTTTCATGAATGAAAACGATCATCAAAGTTCTCACCGTCCTTTACTTCACAGGCAATAGGTTGATTGTACATCTGATAACAGAAGCCAAAACGCTTCTCCTGCGGCCAAACGGTCTCGGCCAAATGAGCCATAAAATCTTTCGCCAATATCACTCTGTGATACTTTTCCATAGCCGAAGGAATGAACCATTCATCGAATTCAACGTTCTTCTGCAATATGAACACATATTTATCTCATACCATACAGTCACAGCGATCGACGAAGATTAATTAAATAAGTCTCTTCTTCTAGAGCCGTTATTGTTTAATTTCGTAACTTTGCCATTCAGTATTGTAAATTTACCCTTCAATTTCAGACTTTTTACAGACTTTTTGAGTAAATGTGAGTTTTTTAGTTTATGAAATTTGAATTATATCGTTTTGAAAACTGAATATAGAATAAAGCTGTTACAAGCGCAAGCCGTGCGAACATGGCATCTCATGGAAACTTGAGGGCTAAATAGATCACAAATACAGCAGATTGATATTAATTAGAGAACACGATATAAGACAGAATAAAAACTTAATGAAAAGAATACAAAACGAACATATGTTCTCCAAGGCGGCAGAATTAAAGTTCGGTTCAGCTGCTTGGCAAAGGCGAGTCCTCCGAGAAAGTGTTCCGCTTGATTTCCAAATCTACCTGCAATTGAATACTTGTTCGCATATTCAATTGCGGAAAAGCATGCTTAACACTCACCCATACATAAACAAAAAATTATATATCCATTTGGATCAATATCAAATTCTTTTACACTACTGATAGTCTCTTCCAAAGTCTCTTCCTCTGCCAGCACAATATCACTTTGATTGCAAAGAATAAGCAGTAAAGCGAGTTTCAATGAAAAGAATTTTAGCATCTTCTTTTGATGAAGAAACGATGGCTTGATTTTCATTTCTTCTCCACTGCTGTTCGACAGCGAGCAAATGCTAACAATCAATGCAACTGAATTACAGCTTGTCTACATTGTTCTGAAGACTTGGAAACAACAAAATCATATATTGGAAAGGTTTTTTGCCAATGAAATGTTTGATAAATTGGTATATATTGACTTCGTTGGTGGTCAACTGTTGCTATGAAGTATTACTGTATGCATCCACTCGTGCAAAGACCTAAAAAAACAAGATTGATATACATCGGTAGAGTTCATGGAAAGACAAGTTTAGTGGCACCGGTACTTTGTCATTGACGACAACGATTATCCCATTAGGTTTTCTTCTAAAACTTACATCACAATAACAAATTTCGAGAAGATATTGAATCGGCTTTTACTTCTTTTGTACTTTTTAAGCTAGTGCTGGCAATGCGTCACAAGTAATAAACGTACAATCGGTCAAACCTTGAAACTGTACAAACCATGAAACCAGCATATGATGCAATCCTTAACAATTATCGAAAGTCCAAAACACTAAACATGCAATAACTTCACTACCTATAATTTAAAAACAATCTTAACTCAATTATTCATCCGGCGGGAAGTCGTTAGGCTGTGGAAAGCAATGCTGCTTACCATTACGACCACAAAGAGCGACATTGCATACACCCTTTCGAGAATCTGTTCTGCTCTGTTCCATGTTTGTGTGCAGGCTAACTGTTGTGAACTAAACAAAAGATACCTGGATACAAGAAATACTCTCGACTTCCTTGCATTATCTTATGTGTCGACTTGGACTAAATATATATTTCAACAAAATTCTATTTTTTTATCATGCATCTCGGATGAGTGACGCCAATTTTATCCTTAGGTGCAGATACTCTTGTCGAGCAGAATGAATATTCTTGTCGACAGTCTATTTAGCCCTCATTGACCGCGCGAGAGTAGGACAAGACGTTCGTCGGCGCGTGATCAGTCGGTCCCAAAACGAAAACAACGCGCGCGTTGTCTCGCGTGTTTCAACCAATGCTGCGCGCTAGTTTTAGGCCAAAACTCCGTCGATGCTCAAGGCCGTGGCCTTTCTCTTTCTCTGGCCGCAACCCTCCTTCCACCGCCGCGAGCGAAAAATGCGCCATCGGCCGCTGACCCGTCTAGTCCACTCATGTTTCTATCGCTCGGTTTTCTTCTCTGCTGTTCGCCTATAAAATCCGCGCGAGCGCCAAAGAGAGAGACGGCGCGTTCTTTTACCAATCTCTTTTAAATTGCTCACGACATCGCTTCCTTGTTCTCTTTACCCGTCATATCCTGTGAAAATGAACACGATAATTTTGCTTTTGTCACTCGTCGCCTACTCGTTCGCCTTCCAGTGCTACACGTGTAACAATAAGCCAGAGGTTTTATACTTGACTATTAATAAAATCAGTAGTTTAAATAAATCACTGGAAAGCAAGATTGCTGCGGGCTCAAAGTTGATTCGCAAAACCGATAGTAGCTACGCTATATTAGCAATTCCATTGTTGGTTTGTTATAAAAGAGTGTTATTTTAAATGATAAACTACTGCCCAAAAGTAAATCCTCCCGAAATAAGGGCAACGATGAGCCGATTTTCAACGCACGTCCACTGGACCCATTTTCGATTTTTTTAGAACATAAAGACTTCGTGACACAGATGATGAACAATTTTTGCGTAGGAAGAGACAGCAGTGTAAAATCGTTCTTTCTCGCGAAACCTCGATGTATTCCCTATAAAAAATCGAATTGCACAGAGTCCTTTCTGTAGAACGCAGTAAATTAAGAATGCTTCTTATAACAATGGTCCAGTAGTGCAAATTTATTTTCTCTCGATTGTTACTTGTTGCTATTGTTAATGCAAATCAGTTTCTGCCATGGAAGCAGATGGAACGATAGAATGCAATTCCATTTCATTCACTAATTTATTTTATCATATTGTCATTACTGACGGAACATGAGCGTTCATGATATCTTAAAATCTCCAAAGTATTCAATCTCAAAGCCGCCCTCCAGTTCCATGACTGCTCTGAAAGGGGTCCTGAGGCACGGGCCAGAGAATCTTTTCCATCATTTTAAATAATTTTCCTTTTCACTGACGCAGCTGTACATTATTCAATACTTTTAAGGCATTACACTACCTTAAAATGCTTTTCCCGAGGACTGTCAATTAATGCCACTATTCTTAGGATGAAGATACGACACCGTGTGTCGAATCGCTGGAGACGTGTGCGGGCGACATAAGCAGCTGCTCGACGGTGATGTTCAAGTCGATCGACGGAAAATCGCACATGCGCAAGTTCTGCACCAGTTCAGGCACTCCTATCTACCAGTATCTTCTCTTCTTCCCAGGCAGCTCGCTCTGCCAAAACGTCGAAACGGTAAATATATTTGCTTTTTCGTCAACCCAAGATTGCCTTTATATTAGTCTCCTGCGAAGAGTCTGGAGTGAACTGATGAGATAAAAATAATGATCCGCTGCCGAGATAACAGTTGGCAGCAGTTCAAATTTTGTCTTTGGTAAACAAATATCCAAATGGAGAATTCTGACTTCCCTCTATCGTCGCCGGACCGCATGACTTACCATACTTCGTGACCGATTGCGTATTTATACACTGAACATTATTTAGTATTGCGAATGAGTCTGCTAGTGACAGAAATAATTCTTAGTGTTTTGGTTAAAGAGACAAAAATTTGACTATTGATTCTTAAATGGAAATCAGCTTTTCAGTTTATCGATGTCATTTGTCGAATTAAATTAAAATTATTTGCTAGCTTATAGGGATCTCAGGAATGTTTTAAAGAATTCAAAAAATTTCGTCGTAACTAGTGGACAAAAAGCAAGAAATAGGGACGAATATCAATCTGAGCTAGAAATTTACAGTATAAAGCGCACGCAGCAGTTAAAAATCCCAAAGAGAAAAGCATTATTCAATTTACTTTCTCTCGTATTGTGGAGAGCATAGGGTACATGCAGACGCCTTCCATTGCCCCCTGCATTCAATGCCATCGACCACAGCCATGAGGCTGTCACAATTTGTAACGTATATCTCATACGATTGACGATCTTTGACAGCTCGACCTTCGTCATTTCGATCAGTCCTTTGATTAGTGAGATTCGCGCTCTCCGCGAAGTAAGGACGACTGATAAATTGAAAGCGCGCATGCGATTTATCAACTCCAATGGGAAACGCGCGCACGTCGCCGCGGTTAACGACCGAAAGAAAAATCTGATTTTAATCGACGGGTATGACAAGGTCGAGCGGGGCGGCAGCCAGTTTCAGTCGGCATTTGCTCATGTCGTTGACCTTCGCCGGCGCGACGACCGACTCGGTCGCCTCTCTCCTTACCCGCGAGAGCGCACTTCATCGTCCCCGTACGCCCACTGCTTCATTTGCACGTCGTTACAACAGGCGGCGCCCATGATCGTTTCACCCGAGTCGCGCCTTGATAGTCATTTGTAGTTCTTACTTAACTAGAGTTAGTTTTTGATCAATTGACTTTGTTAAGAAGATATAGTTTGATAGCTTGTTTACTGAGTAGAACGACAGGATCTCCTTGCCAGTTATCTGCTTAAAGGGAAGAGGACAATGCTCTCTGCCGTCTTATTCGATGTTAGAGAAATTATTCTTTGAGATGTAGTTATAACTCGTAAAGAGACTAAACTTGCAACATTTGTTACATACAATAATCTTTAAAGTTAACTTCTGATGGTATTCGAATGTGTGGCATCAATAATAGTAATCATATAATTACGTGGAACAAATATAGTTTCTTACATTATCAATGTATTATAAAATACAACTTACCCCAAAGTGTCATTTTATAAGTCTTAAAATATTCATTCATCTCAGACAAAACTGCTTGTGGCCTGTTTTTAGTTGAAATAATACTGTGATATTAATTTCAAAATACACTAAAAAGATACGACTATTGATTATTTAATGGAAAAATCGCAGTTTTCACGTACGTTGAGAATCATGTCAACTGTAAAGAGGCCTTGAAACAGACTTGTTCGCGCGTGTAGTTTCTTCCAGGAGTCCAGAAGTATAGCGGCATACTGTATGTTGTGCTTGTTTCAGGCGGAAGTGCCTCAGTCGGGGCCGGCTCCACCGGCGGTGGTCCCGAGCAGCCGGGCCGACCGCCTCCCTCACACCATCTTCGCGCCCGCTCCACCAAGTTCCCACGTAAGTTTCAACGCTTTCTGCTACGCATTATCCTCTTTTTTACGACAGTTATAAATATCAAAAATGTTGAAAATGTTGCCTTATCTCCAAAGCCGTGTCAGATGATATTGTAGTTTTCTCATCGAGTCTTTTGAACGGTCATCTTGAACGGATATGGGAATCAATTTGGATTTGGAGGACATTTACATATCGCGTGAATTTTCTCTATTCCTCAATATTTAAGAGCTTTTTTAAAAGTGTTACTAGCATGTTCTATTCAAAGTGAAGTACAGCAGTCATTTTTGCAAAATAAGATGGAATAAAAAGCGTTTATGCAGTTAAATGGAGATCGACAGATTGGGATTGACATAAGCTAATTAGCGCTATAAACAATTTTTTACCAGTAGAAAATATAGGACGCCAAATATGACTGTTATAAGCGTTATCATTATAAACGCTTTTTACTGTATCTTCTGTTCTAAACAGTTGAATATTTGCCCACGTTCGCAACCGTTCAGACAAAACTGGTACGAGATTACTTTAGAATGAAGGTATACTTTCGCGATTTCTCAATCGTTTACTCTTGCCTGAGAAAACTCAATAAGAGCATTACATTTTCAGCTGGGCAACTTGCTGTGCGTGTGCACTAAGGACGCGTGCAACGGCGGTTCGTTCCGAGAGGTGATGGAGCGCTCAATGCTGCAGAACATCATGAGCTCTAAGGACATGGACAACACTGCCGACATCCCTCTGCAGGACCTCGACAGCATGCCCGTCCTCTAAATGCCAAATACCACCACTAGAACTTTGTTAACAACAGCAGCATCCATACCAGCATTTATTATATAAACGACGCCATATATTATTCCCTACTTTGGTGATGCAATTTATTGCACAAACGAGCATTATTAGCCAACCCAATACCGATAAAGAATGCGGTATGTAATATGTATACGAAAGTTGCGTTAATAATGTCTCATCGCCATCCTAAGATAATAATGCTTCTGAACGCGCAGAAATGGGCACTGATTTAAATGTAAAAGGTGAATTTACTTCCTGTACATAGTTTAACTAAATACACTGTGCAACATTTACGATAACGAGATTTTGGAAGAAGTTAAATGTTGAGACAAATCACCCTCTTGGATCAAGTTTCTATCCTTTTGAGTTCGCCCCAGGCTCAATCATTCTCGTCAATCAGTGCCCATCTTTGTGAGTACGGTAGATATCCACGCGAGATGCGATCACCCCCGCGGCCACTCCTGAGCTCTAATCATGTTCCTGATTGTACGTTCCTCGTGTGTTCTTGTGGTCTTCAATGATGTCGATGATGTTTTTCGCGGTACGGGGATGTTCCAGCTCGCGTGATAACAGTGGATTTACGCAAATCGAATACGATATTTTCCTTACTGAAGTTCAACGGCGTTGCGGTTGATTGTTATTTATTGCTTCCTTTCGACTTTTTCCCGCCGTCTCTGGTGCTCTTTTCATTTACTGTATAGTAGAACTAGTACTTTGATATGCTTTTATCAGCTCGATGCCATAAGCAATTATTATTATGCCGTCTTTATCGTAAGCAAGTTTGTTCTATTTGTTTCCGAGTGTGTGTCTCATTATAGTAGAGATCGATTGAGCGCACTTCATATCTTTAGTAAAATTATTTTTGAAGACTGCATCATACTGCTTTCTGCTTCAGCTAGCGAGCTTTGCATCATTTGCGTCCGGTTTTGGTTTGTTACCGTCTCTGGCTCAAATTAGCAGTTTTACATCCCAGCATACGTCGGTTGCATACAATAACATGTTTAATTCATAGCACAAAATCTTTCTACAACTCATTGCATATTCCGTACATGCAACATGGATATATGAGCCCCGTAACAACGGTTTAGAAAATTTTTTAACTTTACAACTGCATGATGAGCTATTGCTCACACGTGTCTGGAATATGAACAAAACATAAAAGTATAGATGCATTAACAAAGAAGAAAACAAAACAGAAACAAAAAAAAGTTGAATTCTCAAACCTCCATCACTGTACAAAAGCATACAAATTTGATTGCGGATTAACAAGGCTTTCAGGTTTAAATGTATTCTGCATCAGTCATATAGTTCAGACGAGCACACGCTTAAGCACAGATTAAGAACTCAACGCCCTGGCGACGTCAGCGACATCGAGCAGAGGCATCGGCTCTTCGACGTATTTCTTACTAAAGAACGTTCCGACGCCTGGAAGTCGAATATCTCCGACGTTAACAGCGCCCGCCCATGGTGCATTTTCTGTAGCCCTGGCATCAAATCTATTTACAGGATCGCGAGGATAATCATCAGCCGATGTACTGAAAACGCTTTCATTAATTCTTTCATTATTCACAGTATTTGCTGGCACTCCCGCTTCTCAACAAAGATCAGCACTTTGCGACGCTACAAGAATACGCAATTCTCCCTTTGACGCATTTCACCTTTATATTTAGAGCTCACCCAAAATCCCAAAATAGGTCATCGCGATCTTTCTTTCAAAAGTGATTATCATCGCACTGCGGTATTTATTCATACATATCGCTCTTAAGGTATAAAAATATCATATTTAAATTAGAAAAAGGAAAAATTAAAAGACTTCAGGGATCCGTAGATCCCAGACCCCAAAATAACAAATCCATCTGAAAGGGACGCACTCTCATCATCACTTTCTTAACCCCCATTTCTGTCTCTAAGATGCAATTGGTAAACACGAGTTTCTGCGAAAATTACCTCCAGTTGAATACTTTTCTGTTCTATACAAAGCCGCCACCTTACAAACGGCTTTGAGAGAGCAGAAAGAAACGTTGCTTGGCCATAATTTCATCAATGCCCAAGATAAATTAATGGGCTCGGAATAATTGTACTTAAGGAAAAGATGGTACATGGTGCAGGATTAATTCGGTAATGACAGTTTTATTTTCCGTAACATGATTAATGTTACAGAAGAAATCGTTCACAGACGTTTAGCTTCAAGCGGTAATTTGTCTATAGCGATTGCGTTTAGTCGACAAAACAAAAGACACTAGTTAGTGTTCTAATTGCCAAACGGGAAATACGATTGCTCAGATTACCTCGCAAAATATTATTTTTCACTCACGAAGCAGTGTAAAAGTGCTTCGTTTGATATGGTCTTTTCCTGATTCCGAGCTTTCAATTGGGAACAACACGGGGTTTATAGAAACCTTTACGGAACATTGAATTTTCATCAGCGCTTCTAATTGTCACAGCATAAGGAAGATCTACTACTCACGCCTAACAAAGAAAACAGGAATCGATACCAAACTGAACCAAATTTAGAGTGAGAAATAGAGGGCACTAGTCAGTAACGCGCAAGAGAACTCTTCTTTCCTAAAACGCAATAATTTTAAGTGATTGATCCCTCGATTAGAAATCGTATTCAATACTTACACTTCCATATTGTCGGAGCTGCAATCAACAACAGGGGAGTAGGATTGGCCCAATTGACTCATGTCTCCATTTGACAGCGGTTGTGGCGAAGGGGTGTTCTTGGCATGCGCAAACGCATTCTGTCTGTAGTTAAGAGCGATGAAATTGAGCAGATCAAATGTTCCATCTTGACTTACTCAACAACCACAGCAATCTCCGCTTTCACGTAACCGAGAGCTGCACTTGACGTAGATACACTTGACTGATCGTTTATCGTGGCAAAATGACGAACTACTTTTTCCTTCTCAATATTATTTTGCGATTGATACAGATATCTGAAAAAATAATATATTTTAATAAATTTATTTATTGCGGTACTTGTTGCGTAAATGTTCTGATAAACATTACTATTGCAATACGCAATAAACAGTTCCGCCAAAAGATAGCGCCTTCACTCGCTAATTCAACTAAAAATTTACAATTGGCTTACTGTATATCTTGCAGTTTATGAATTCTTTCAACGAGCGATAGTTTGTGCAGCTCGCTTGCCCCAAGCGGATGCAAATGGAAAGTGCGGCGCTCTGAAAAAAGCACTGCATTAAGGTATTAATCGCAAAGGGCAGCCATTTTAAAGGGTGCATATTCGAACAACTTCAACATTATACCACTTCTACTTTTAATCGTACACCATCCAAATCAAGTTGAACTTCCTGCTGAATTTTTAAAGAATAGTATCTTGTTTGATTTGAAATGTGTCCGTTTTCAAGAGGAAACGGTAAATTTGAACGCTAATGGGAGCATAGGGGGCATATGGACGAGCGAACTCGTCGGCTAGGGGCGATCATCATTTGGTTATTCGGTTATATATTTAGTTTCCCACCTCTATGATCATTTGCATAGACACTGTCAGAGACGTAAGCGATCGACACGGCTCCTTTGACTCGATCACTAAAGCGGAGAAGAAATGTTTGATCAGGGACAATCTTCATTTTTTCCATCGCTTCGTATTTGCTGATAAATCCAATGAGCCAACCTGAAAAGTTCAATCATGAAACTTTTTCAATGGTGTATTGTATGGACAATGAGGCGATGAGTTTTAATGAACACCTTATGAACACTGAGAAACTCTTGAGTTCGATTCTTATTGTTTTAAGGGCTTCAACGTAACGAGAAAAGGAGCAGTCACTGAAGAGAATTGCTGATATACTTTTTCCACTTTCAATCAGATACTTTCTAAAGCAAACAGCACATTTTGTGACGTTCGTTTCAAGAAAATTTATCCAGTTAAATTTGAAGTTCGATTTGGAAAATGTCCCGTTAGAAGTGGAAATGGCATATCTTTGCTCTCGTTCAGTGCTGATCATGACCCACCGCTCACTCGAAAGAAAAGGCAGTTTTGCGACAAATGGCAGCTTTACTGGCTCTTTCGAACAGCAGTATCTAAACAAAACCCTGTCATTCGTACCATTATTCCAAAACTCCAGCACTTCTTTGTGTTTGACCAGCTGCATGATGGCAAAGAGCCATTCCCAACAAGAGAAATCGACTTCGTCACTCATGGTTACCTGCAAAATAGTTTTAATAAAATATTGAGTCGTGGCGTGTAGCGCTTGCACCTATCCCTAAGGTCTGATTTCAGTTGGCTTTCATATTGTCTCATATCTAAGGTATCGTTAAGATGTGAGATCAACTAGCTGGAACTTATTTGATCATTATTCGGTAAAATAGTACTTTGAGCTCAGATTTGAGTGACTAAGCTTTAGTGAAATAAGAACCAAATTTTTTGACCACGGTGATTCTCCAAAATGGACATAGGTTTCAGCTTCATATCCGACTAATCTGAGAGAAAATTTTGAGTGAAGAAGCGTCCTACATATCGAGGCCGAAAGCTCACTAACAATACGTGACTATTCGACGAATAGTCAAACAATGACTCTTTTCGCGTACCTTTGCAAACTGTTCAAGCGTGATAAACATCGTTTCTCGTCTCGGATCTTCGATTTGCGGTCGTCCAAAAAGTTTCTCCGCTACGTATTCCATGGCGGTTTCGGAAAGAGGCACTTTTGCCCCAGTGAATGACATAAACTGATGTACGATTGCCTGCGACAGGTGCGGCCATGGGACTGTCAGCGTGTCCTCCTCATTGCCGTCATGCTGAATTGTAAAATAGGTTTAGTTTGCTATTAAAAATATTTCACTACATGTTTAATATTTTTTCATAATATTCCCAAAAGGGTAATTTAAAAGCGAGGGTTCATTTGAGAGGATAAGATAGCACATTGATAGACGTGTTCTCATTGAAACACAGCGAGCGAAGAAATGGAAACTGGAACGAGAAGTCTTTATAACAATTTCACTCTTCCAAAGATACTTTTCCAAATCAAAAAGGACATTTTCCAAGTCAAAACAATATAAAAAATGCCCCTTCTGATTTTGAAAGCTACCTTATTAAAGTGGAAATGGAATAGTTAGGCTGATTCTGGGGTATATTTATGCGCTTCATTCAAAGCATATCTTGCATCCTCAGCACTTCATGTACCCACGTTATTTAGCAGAGATGGAAAAAGGCGGACACTGCCGCAAAACTAGGCATTAAAATATGGTAGAAATCAACTTTGCATCATTAAATACTGCAAATAATTGCCCCATACTATTTCCGGTAGCGTATGAATGCAATAGGCGCTATTTATCCACGCGTCGCCGCACAAGAAGCATGGCACACCAAGAGGCAAGGGCGAAATGAGATTTACTCTATATGATGCAGATACAAATTTAACCATCGATATCTCCATAATGTCCCGCCTCTTATATACTCACTTTTATTCTATCAACTGGACACCCGAAGAGGGGAAATGCAGCAGAAAATAGAGAATGAAAATGCAAAAATGAATATCGACGAAAATATTATGATAGAAGTTCTCATCGGAAAATGAAAATAGATGGCGGATGAGCAAACTTACGTAGTCGATGGAACCAAACGCTCTCTGCCAAAAAATCGTCAGGTAGAGCTCGCAGTCCTGAGATCCATGGACACTGACTACAACCGGCAACGACAAGGTCTGCAAAAAACGGTCAAAATTCATATTGAGCTCTGTTCAATTTTAATTTAATTATAGTTAAGATGCAGTTTATGAGCGCCATTTCAGAATTGACTTACCCACAAATTGATTTCACCAATATGTTCAATCTTTAGCGGGCTGCAGCGAAACAGAAGCACATATTTCTGCTCCTTTTTAGAACACTGATTTCCTTTTACACCAGAAGGTGCTCGTCGCTCAACGTTCAATAGTTTCTAAATTCACAAATATATGTTCATAATTTGCAACATTTACAAAAAACTAGCTTACACTATTGCCAAACTGAACTGTCATTTGCCGCTTTTTATTTTGTATCGACTTCTCCTTTTCGTTACTTAGCGTTCCAATTGTCTTGCTGAAATACATGCAGTTAAATGGGAAGATGTATATTGTCAGAATACCGTATACTTATTAAACCTTGGTATTTCTTTCCTAGGTAATCTACTTTCATGTATTCCCCAATTCGCTAATACAGAATCTTTTTAAAATTATATTAGTCAGACTTTTTTGACTGCAAAATGATGCAAAATGGTGCAAAATGATGCAAATGGAATGTATAGGGTTGATCTATTACATAACTAAGGAGAAATCTAATACCAATCTACCTGTGTCTCTTTTTAAAAAGTAACTTGAACACATTATAGCGCCTTAGTGTTAATTTTTCTGCTACCCTGTGCACAAGAAGTTACAGTACTCACATATCTGTTAAGTTGACGTCACCGCCCGCACAAAGCTGTCTTGCCACTTCTTCGGTAACAATATCCACCCAAATGGTGGCTTTATCCAGCTGCTGCCTGATTCCCAGCTTGTCAGCCGCCAGGAAATGCAGTTCAACTGGATTGATTTTACGTTGTGTTTTCAGTACGGGCTCTGGCTGCTGGGAAACTAACAGAATTCTGTAAATAGTACTCATTTCTGATGACTCGTCTAAACTTCGCGATATATTCTTTATAGCAATGTTTGGGCCTAAAATACAGCAAAAAATAATGAATTCGTCAATGGCCATTTGACAGAAAGTTATGGAAGCATTGAGCGATTGTACTGCTCTTTGAGCCCCTTTATCCTACTGCCTCTTTAATATTAATTTTAACCAAATAAAATCATCTGCGGTAAGACATAATCAACTGATGATATTACTATTTGAGATGAAGGTCCAACTCGGAAAATATGGAAAGGAAATTTTCTGATGGCTGAATGTAAGCCTGTCAGTTAGCACGCAGTACTCTTTTAAATATCATCGTCTTTGAGCAGTTTTGATTGTTGTGAATTGCTGTGAAGCTGTGAATCGTGAATTTTGGATTCTTTAGCTCTTTCCGTTCATCAGACGTTTACCAGTGAAAGAATATAGCGCAGTTGTAATAAAAGCAGCACTTTTCGCTCAACCGTTTTCATCCTTACCTATCAATCAGCGTTCTATACAGCATATTCAGCTGTTCGATGACATCAGTCAAATGTGTGATGAAATTTTGGATTTCCTCTTGGTTGTTCATGGGAAGTTTCTCTTCTAGTTTTCCAATTAGCCAGATTGAAAATTTTCGCAGCTCTGATATGTGATCGAAGAGCCTGTCGAAACTGCAAATCGTACGGAACGATACAAGATTATTCGATATTCGCTGTTCGGAACATTGTAATGTTATTTTCTGGCTCCGTTGAGCGGTCATTATCTTTCCCGTTAAATCGTCTTTAGATTAAGTATTAGTTAAGCAATATCCTTAAAGTTCGTACATAATTGCCTGGAGTTTCCCGGCCCTCATTATAACGGTGCGTAGCGGCCTAAATATTGCGGATTGAGATAGCGCACTCTTCGCATGACTTCTGCATCTCAGCTCCGACAACTGAGACCTTTGTTCTGATCTTCCAAAAAATGCAAAATCTTTTGCCTCTCATTATTATTTTGAGTTTGAGTAGACTGCACAGATGACTGCTAGTGGAAGATTAACTAATGAAACGGAAATTTCCGCTTACGATTAACCCCAAAGATGTCATGCTATCAGTTTGTACACAGTCGAACGAGAATGAAAAATTAAACTCAAGAGATCTGTACATGAACTTTTGGGAAAATCTAATACTTAAAGGAGAAGGTATTTGTATTAGATGAGTCGGATATTCGAGCGGCAATATCACTTTATCGGGTAGAAAAAAGCAAAAAAATGGCTGACTCAGCGTGAATTCTGTCCAGATCAGCATCTTTTTGGTCGAATGGCGCGCCAATTTGAGCGGTTTTTTGTTTGTTTTTCCAAAACTGCAGCTGGTAGATGACGTTCAATTCATTTTGCAACAGGAGTTGGGTCCCCTGATGGATTTTTTTGACCAGTGTAGCTCTTCTGTCCCTCAGTTGCGCCCATAAATCAGTTATGGCTCGCTTCATTTGCTCCAGGTGCTGGCGATGCACAGTGTCTCCATTACACGTGGGAGAAGCTGCAATTTTTCCATAACGCAGACGAAAAAACAGACACCGAAACAGGTAATTTAACTCGAACGCAATTATTCAAACTATTTCTAAACAAAACTACACCTCTAAACACCTGTTAGTATTTTTAAATGATAAAGTATTCAAGATCAAACCAACTTGATGCGTTCTTCAATTCATTCCAATCATTAACCAGAGTTCCTTGGATTGTATTGTTTTCATTCCAAAGATTTCCGCATTCTTGAATTATAAGTTCCATTTTTTAATCTCAGAACTTGATTTACCTAAAATTACTTGCTAAACAACCACAGTTTTCAACTGTAAATGGAACCAACTCAAACAGTAAATAACGTTGATCACGAGCACGAGAGCCCAAGTCATCCAACTAAGAGCCTATTCGATTGTAATCACGGACTATTATGATTAAAATTTCAGAAGGGTAAATGACAAATTGCGACGAACGCGAAACGCACTCTTTCGTGACACATCACATTACGAAAATCGTCATCATATATTTGCAATAGTTGCAGCTGAAAAAGCTAAGGGAAATAGACTTTGTGCTTCAAAGTGCTGCAAACACTGTCGACTCTACCGCTGGGAAAGATCAACAGTGTGCATTAGTAACTGCGATCGATCACCCCTGCTCCCACCGCCGACTTGTTAAGTATCAGTTGATCTGAGTCATAATTCACGGTATTCCGTCGAGGGCGATGCTACGCATCACTCGCGCCGTTGTACAATCTTGCGCGGTGGGAAACTCGATCGCTAGGGACTCGGTTATCATGTTCATCTGACGGTCGCTTACTGGGAATGCAGTGGGCGTTCGAGTTTATCTACTGTTACTCATATATCGTGTGTGTGAAAAACAAAGTTCCCTAACACCTAAAGTCATGTTTGTCAAAAACTATGCAATTATTCTGCAAAAATTGAGCGAATATGCACTGGTCCAAATGCATACTTCTCTGAATATATGCAAACTGTGTCGCACAAATATACAAGTAGAAACACACCTATATCTGCCTCTAATTTACACCTTAGCGATACAGTAAAAACTGCACCTATTCTAATTGTCGACCGAGAGAACACGTGTCGCTTTCCCGTCAGTCTTTCCGGCGAGTGGCTTTTCTTCTTACCACAGATAATTAGAAGAGGCGTCTGGGATCACTGCTGGGATTCATAATGTAGCAAGCGAGTGTATTTTAGAGCTGTCATCGAGCGCGCATCATATTTCGCGTTGTCTGTTTGCGGCATTCGTCGCCGTGGCCCGGTTGACCAGTGTGAGAAAGGCGGAACTTCCTTCGGATTGTTTTGCTTCTGTCCAACGGGATACGCTGGCATTCTCTGTATGTCCAATCGTTTTCAATACCATTTTTATTGCACGCATGCTGACAATCAGTATGCGGGAAGTGTTCAAGAAAATAATGGATATTGCATTCTTTCGCAAGAGAAATAAGAAGAACGCAGTCAAATATGACCAAAAACAGCGTGACATTATTCTACAAACAACCCTCTAATGAGTAGCGTTTAAAACAATATATCAATGAGCGCTATACACATATAATTACAACCAAGGAGAGGTGCAAAGGTTCTCATTCCCAAAATGCCAGTTCAGGCATTCAGCTTTCCATACGGTTCCATACCATCCACTGTATCTAATTACCGTATTTTGTGCCATATAGTTTTCGTTTCAAAACCATATTGTATGAAGAATACCAAAATCAACTATAAATAACCGCTATGCAAAGATTCAGAGAGTAGGGGAGGAGATGGATTCGTTAGCCGAGTACATTTACACTCTAGGATGCATAAACAGCATGTATGCATACACCATTTCTACTTTAAAATAGGATCGCTGCCTCATCGAGTTGATAACTTTTCAAATCGAATTCAACACATATTTAAATTAATAAATATTATCAAGGGAGCACTGTTAAATTTTTCTCATAAAACGGTCGTTTTTCCTAATTCAATGACCTGAATTTCATTAGCCGATAAAATTTCGAATACTTATACAGATTTTCTAAGCAAAAATAAGTAAGTTGAATTGATCTAAAAAGTTTTAAATTCGATTTGGAAAGTATCCCACTTGAGGTGGAAACGGCATTAAGAATAGATATCTTTTAACTGGAGATCGCTGTGTCCGATCAAAACGAAGGTCGATAAATGGACACAGTTTAGAGATAAGACGATGAGTTATACGTCTTCTTAACCATTTCCAGAACTTTCTGCATCTTGGCGTTCTTCTCCTGTATCTGAAACAGGCCACTGTGTTAGCAATCAAGCTTCGTTTTCGACGATGCTATACCGTTTCTACTTCGATGAAGTCACTTTCTGGTTTAAAAGAATGTTTTCCAAATCAAAAAGAACATTTTTCTTATTGATTCGCCTGAGAAAGTGTCTTTTCTGATTTGGAAAGTGCTCTGTTTGAAGTGGAAAGAGTCCTTATTAAAGTGGAAATGGTATATTTAATCGCGTCAGGAACCTCTTTTAATTTCTGATCGAGATCAGTGTCGGCGTCGGAGAGCTGCGTCGTTTCCCGTTTGATGCGCTCAATGTTTTCAATATGGGCTTCGACATCCACGTCTCCATATTCCTCTCCAGTTAGAGCCTCTTCGCCCGCCTCCACCAGCGGCTTATTCAGCTGAAGTAAAAATCTTTTGCATTCCTTTTCTGAAGTCGACTATAGTGACTGAACCATATCACTCAAGAAATAATCGAAAATCTCGCGTGCTTGCGCAAAACTGATGGCTAGCAGTTTATGTACGCGCAGTTAACTGAGAACGTCCACATGCATCAACATTCAATATATCCTAAGGTGGATAGTCAAAGCGATTTTTGCCAAACTGTAGAAACTTATATGCTGTAATTTGTTTTTAAAGGGGAACTGCGGTCACCTCTACGCAAAAGTAAGCTACCATGCAAAATATTTACCTACGAAAAGCTGACTACGAATCATTTCTATATTGAAACTAAATTATCGCTAAGCAGTTTGTCATTGGTAACTGAAAAAAACAACATGCGATACATCCCTTTCAGCTAGAGGCTACCGCGGTTCCCCTTCAACATACAAGACTAACCAACCAGGTTATGCAGCCTCGCTTCGAGATAGATTTTTGTGAGTGCGACGAGCTGTTCAGGCCCTTCCTTACGCATGGTGACGACCTCAATGAGAGCGTCATCGACCTCTTTCGTTAAAGTCTCGTTCTGATAGAGCATCAGCTCAGAGAGCTGCTTCTTCGCTTGTTTCAGCTCTGAATATCAATAATACGACGCTGTAGTCAACATTTTGTATTAGTAATGAGTACTTTAGAGAAAAAGAGAAACAAAGGACGAGGAAGGCATAAATCTTATAGACAGTCAGGACCACACGTATTCGCAGTACATTTGGCTCTTTTGCAACAAGCCGCATTATAATCCAGTGAATTGTACCAGTTTTAATCGACAGTAACTCAACGAAAGTGAACTACTTCTTTTAAAATTTCAGCGGTCAAGTCCGAAACGTGTTGAACAGTACTGGTTAGTTTCAATTGCATCGGTGAAGAAATAACGCAAAATCAGTGTATTAAGGGACATATCATAAACCCTTTCTTAAACATAACGACGTAGAAAGCGACAAAATGTATCACTTTTTAATTGAAATACTTAACACAAATGGTCAAAGCAGGCAGAGATGATAAAATTAAATGATACAAGGAATAATTACCATCAGGATCTTGCGAATGGACACTGGACACAGTCATAAATGTCTTCTCGCTGGTACTCATTGTAGATCGATGGAAAATACACAGAGGAGAGACGATTCTCGATATCCTGATTGAAATAGCAAACTTTGTTTGATTCTTCTGCGATTTTACTCAACAATTTGACACTTCGGAGCGACACTATTATTTTGGAATTTGAAATTTTCGCGCTCTGCGAAATTTGCTTTGCGTGTTTAATAAATACAGCAAGCGATTCCCTGATGTAAAGGCGAAAGTTTTCGAACCGCTGTTGTGGCTCTCTTATTGCCACTTTCATAAATAATTACCATTATTACTTTTATTTTAATATTATTAGATTGCAATTCTCATATAGAGCGCCCTTTAATGCTTTCGATGGCAAGTATGGTAACGCTGACAGTAAAAATGAACTTAGTCGTTCTTACTGGCGTCGCTGAATATCACCGACCGTCAAGTGAAACGAATCCTAATGTTCAAAACGCTATCCAAATATCAACCGATTCTTTTACTAAAACTAATATTATTTTAGATAAACCGAAACAGCAGCGCGTAAAACGTAACACATTACAATTTCGTATTTTCACTTGACGGGACCGAGCGGGTATAGAAAAATCTTTTTTACAGCTTAATGTGGTACCAATAGATTTTGTGACTGATATAAGCGATTTTACCGTTCTGAACTATTTTCGCCCCGTAAGAAACACAAGAGGCCGAAAAGTAACTCTATCGGGCACATGCTGTGAGCTTTAAGCGCAAATGTTGAGTTGAGATATAATAGCAATCGTCGCAAAGTATTTGGCTCTTGTGTTTTTCTTGTCTTTTGTGCAGGATTCAGAGATAAGGTCGGACTGAGGTAAAAAAGAGGCCTAGAGAGACATGCATTTCTTTATTGTGTCCAGTGCTTTACTGGAAAATAATCAATCTCTTTGCGACGAGCTTTTTGTGCTCTCACGGCTGTGTTTGCTCTGTTCCAAGCTATGCGAAACTCTCAACATTATTTATTGGAAATTGTCACAAAAAACAACCAAATACTATGTATATAAACTGGGACATTTGAGCCAAACAAAACAAAGATAAAAAGTCAGCAACAAAAGAATGATGGGCTTAGTTCAGCGTGTTGTACTATGCTTACCATGCAAACTGGTCAACAATTACGATAACAGAGCAACAAGGTTACCACCACAAGAGACGCTCATAAATTCCGTAACGCTATAGAAGGATCGATTCGACACACACAAAACTTCAAAATCGTGCTTTGAAACAAGCGTCGATTTGAATGAATGACAGTTTCGGACGGTCCTACGTTAGGAAATTCATGAAACATCTAGCGCACGCAAGCAGTCCAGGTCACACATATTTTACGAACCAAACAATTATGTTTCATGGAAACAACTGAAAAGATCTATCATTCGCGGCATGACAGAGAAGAGCAACATTTTTGAACTGCTAGGTGCAGAAGAGATGTTTTCGCACAAATGGAAAATGAAGCGTCACATGTCAAAAGCCACAATGTCTGTATATAGTATGAACACAGGAAACTAGGTGTGTTTTAAAGTGATGGAATCGTTCTACGCGGTCAACGAAACAGTATCTTTTTCAGGTTGCATTTCTGCAACAACTCAAATCCACGCAACTTAAATCAAGGGAGAAAAATTAACGAAAAGTTTCCAAGAACGACTATTTATTAAGTTTTCTGTCGATATTCAAAGCGTTTCAAATGAAATCAACACACCGCAACAAGACAAAAGTTTTTTATATAATAGAGCGAAGTTTACCCGTTGCTATCAACTTCTTCAACAAGGAACGACCGAACAACAGAAATCGTAATGAATGAAATAGTTTACAGTTTGTACATGAATCGCTACACACAGGCCAAGTTAGGATACGAGGGCAGTTCCATTCCCGTTTCTCCGAAGACAGCAATGCGTGCCCTCACACGCACGCACGCACTTTGCACTTTCATTGTGGATGGAGCGATATATAATCGTCAGAAGCGAACGTCGAATTTCAACATCGAACTGAACACAACAGTAACCCCAAATACACAAAAAACCAACAATAATTACAGTATTGTACAGACAGACTTAAATGTTGTGCGACCACTGCAACACATACGTTCTAAGTTTCACTCGCGCTGTTAGCACAGAGCAAGCAAGTTAAGGTGTTCTAAAGGCGACGATAAATGTGAAAATACTCCCATCTCTAAATTTCCATTTGAACTACTCTTTGAAAATCACCGCCGAAGAGAGGGGAAACACCACAGACTAGTCAGTTAACAGCGAAATACCGTATATACCCTTCTCACGGCAGTACAAAGACACGACGGAACACTACACAAATTAGCCAACATAGAAACTACTAACCATCTACCCAACTATGTAAGCCAAAGTATTCACTGGCAGGTAGCCAAAAAGAATGATACGCTGAGGGCTGTGACAATATTACTACTACGCGTGCGACGACGACAGTGATAATGTAAGAAAGAGCGGCAGTAAGCATTAGCCGAAGGCGGCCAAAGACTACATCATGTTTGCGCCAAAGCGTCACAAGGATAATAATAATAACACGAAAACAGCGAGAGGCTACAGCTGTAAAGCACTAAAGTCAATCTACTTCGTCAAAAAGACGCCAGACAGAGTGGAATGGGCGGTCAGAGTCGACGCCCTTTGCTTAACGTCCGCAATTTCCGCAACTTTTACGCGCAGCTGCCAAGAATAGTGGCAGATGGTATAGCTACCGTATCTTGACTACAGTATGAAAAATTGCGGGAAATTCAAACGTCAAACAAATAGCGTCGATTCTAATCAGCCGCGAGAATGCGCTGTAACCAAAGCTTGTTCGACGGAAAATTCGTAAGTTCTCACTATAACATGAGCAGACGTGGTCGCTAACAGAAATAGCACAAGAGAAACAATCACACACAAATGCCTCACATTTTTTCACTTTCCACCTGATTTTGTGAAATAGATAAACGATTATGATCATGCTCAGACATGGACCTCGTTTGCGCTTTGGGGGTGTATACATTGCAGGAATATCTAAAATTCAATTTGGTGATCTTTTATCAAAAAAGAATGCCAATAATGTGTGTTAAAGACAAAAATTCGTCCCAATCTTTCCAGCAGCTCAAACCAATAGGTATGAGAAAGGACTTAAGGGAGAGGTATACACCGCCCAAAACACTTTTGGTCCAAATCTGCTGATGATGCTGCAGTTAACAAAAGGCCACACCACCGAAACATTTGTGTGCTTGACAATGTAAAACAAGTCCAAGAAGCTGCCGAGTTAAAGAAGCCAATTTCAAGTTTGGTGGAGTGAGAAGCTATTCCTCAGCGATGATGGCGAAGACGTCGTCGTCGGACATGCCGGAGTCACCGGAGCACTTTCGCTCGTGCTGGGTGGACTTTCCGGCGAGCACTCTGTTCTTCGACACCCAATGAGGGTGCGGAGAGTCGGGTTCCGAAACTCCCTCTTCTTCCGTCTGCGGCAGATCATCTCCCCCTTCCAAATCTAGTCCGCTGTCTTTACGCGGTTCTTTTGTTGATCGTGGTTGAGGTTCTTCGCTGGTCAGAAAATCTGCAATAGAGGCTCATTGATGATCAAATTCTTTCGATCAGTTTTCGATCAAGGGATTAATAACAATATCTACGTCCCGTTTTTCTTTCAATACAATAGAATTAATAGGCAATCTAATAAACACAACCACTCGACATTCTTTGGATGGATAATATTGTTCCAGCCGAAAAGACATATCATCCCGCAATAACAAAAAAGCCCACAAAAAACCAACCTTGTCCATCGATACTTCCGCCGCCACTGTCGTTGTTATTAGAATCGAACGGCGCGCCGTTATCCTGAATATTCTCATCCATATCCTGAATGGTCTCGTCCATATCCTGAATAGTGTTGTCCATATCCTGCAGGGTAGGGCGCGAGGAGGTTACGGTGGTGGTGAGCAACTGATCAGTGTTGGTGGCGGGTTGGAAGTCCTCATCCTCAGTGTCGACGATACCGACGAAGAATCGCGGCTTGACGGCGGGCGGGAGGGGCGGCTGCGTCGCGAGAGTACGGTAGATGGCGGCGCCTTCGTCTTCGCTCGATACCGTAGTAGTCGAGTCGCCCGAATTCTGTCGTTTACGATGCTTCTTTTGGTTCTTCTTACGCTGGCCGAGGATTGAGGAGTTCGGCCGGAAGCAACGCTCTTGTACCCGTTCGTTGAAGGACACTCGCTTCTTTGACGGTCGCTCTGAAGAGGAATGTTTGTTTATTGGCTGCTTACAATCGGCGAATGATCGTTATACAAAGCGTTAGGGCAAAAGTATCGCAGACTCACTGGGCCGGTTTCACATCGCGTACTTTAACTAAAGTCGGACTTTACGCAATGATAAAGGATAGGCCTTAAGTACGACTTTAGCTAAAGTACGCGATGTGAAACCGGCCCACTGTCTTCACATTGATTTAGGCTAGGCTGTCTTCAGCTTAGAGGCCGAATTAGACCTAGGCTTAAGTTTAGATTTCGGTACTTTACAAACCAAAATGTAGTCTACTAAAACCAAGGAGGACAAGCGCGCTCACCGTTGCCATCGGCATCAAGCGAAGTCTGGCTGACAGCCTCGCTCACAGCGAGACTATCGGGCGTGTCCTCTTCATCATCAACCGTATAGCGACGAGCCGCAGCGATGCGATTCTGTCGTTCACCCGCAGCTTCCTCATCCTCTTCCTGATAACTCTCCGACACCGACCGGCACATTTTGGGTCGTCGCTTGAGTATGCCTTTAAGCGGCGGAGCGTGGCCATAGGAGTAACATTCGGACATGGATCGTTGACGGATGCGTCCAGGCATGGATTCCGCGCCGTTCGCGGCGACGCTCGATTCCGACGACGCCGACACTCCCGAGTCGACGCTGTCCGCCGGAGAACTCGAGAGAGAATCGCCGATCATCGACTCGTCGATGGTCACGTGCAAAGGGCCCGGGGGTGGTTCAGCGTTCTGCAAAGAGAAATATAATAGAAAAGGGTTTTGGCGGTTCTGCTTGCTTAGAATGGTTATTTGCTTATAGCGGTCAAGATTGGGCGGTCCCGATTTTTGGCGTGCTATTATTTGTACATAAAAAAAACCGTTTTGAACTGTGATCACTTATCGCAATCAAAGTCCAAGTCGTATCAATATTACAAACGCCCCCTTTTTTTCGTATTTAGTGTTCATATTAAATTGAAAATACAGTCAAACCCACATATAAGAAACCCCATATATAAGAGACACTTTTCGATTTCCCGAGCATTCTCTTACATCCAGGTTTCACTGTTGTATAAATGAATGGGCTGAGACTAACCGAAATATCGAGCAGGGCGGCGCTTTTCGATCGGAAGATAACGGTGAGTGGTCGGCGCACGTGGGTGCCGTTGGAGCGTCGGGCGGCGTTCTGTCCATCCTGATAGATTTTAACCGAATCGTCCAGTGCTTGCCGCAGCGCCAATACGCGCGCCTCTGTCAATTCCATCTGCAACCAAAGATCATTTAGAAAAAGTGTCGAAATATTCAAATATCTCAACAGTTATCTCGGAAGTTAGCCAAACACCGCGCGCGCGCATAACAAAGACCAGCCCATACTCCCAGCGTTCGCTTTAAAAACGTCCATTCCCACTTCCTATAATTGAGTGGAAGCGGAAGTTTTTAACGTCACGAGCATGCGCTGGCGTCTCGCCCTCGTGGGAGGAGCGAGTTAATCGGTTCATTTCCGATCAGAAAGCGCAAGAAAGGCAATCGTCGAAAGGCAATAATAAGAAATTAACTAGCCTGCACTCTTTCTCAGCGGTTCTCAGATAAATTGCAAATAAGAGTGCTGCGAAAAGTAATGGAAGAGAGAAGCTGGTGAGAGGTAATAAAATTTGCAGCGGACGCCTTGCGCCTCCAAATGACGAAAAAGCGCGTGTGAGGGCTGTTGCAGGGGGGAGAATTGTGATCGAGCACGTACGCAAGTTCCACTATATCAACGGAGAAGGATATGGGGTGATCGTGCTCGTGGCGGACGAACACGATTCGGGGGCTAATAACTAAGCGAGAGAAATGCAATATGGAGGGCTTAAGATTGCTGCTAATCGGGAGACTGTCTGGCAGACAATACAGAATGACATGACAGCTTAAATAGCTGCGATCGAATGACGTCACTCGACAGTGGCGACAGTAGGTCCTTGCG
>NIUQ01000665.1:0-43042 GCA_002796945.1 Plectus sambesii
TACTAAACGTTCAAACAAAAAACTGCGGGGGTAAAGTGATGTAATTAATTGCGGAAAAGGGAGAAATAGGGGTAATCGATGCCATAGATTTCGAATTTGAAGGGAACCGAGCCTCTCGATTCGTCGTTATTAAATAAATTGCAGAAAACCGAAAAGCCATATGTGTTGCGCAGGTCGTTTTCACCTTATTATTGCCCTTATTGAGCAAAATGAAGGCACATAGGCAAGCTGATGTCATAAAAACAGCCTGCGAGTTGTTTAACGATTTTTATCTCTGCTGTAATGCTTTTTAGAGAATTTAGAAGTTTACGTTCAGCGTTTAGCGGTCAGTACCGTAATTTCACTACCACATTTGTACGCACGTTTTTGCTGGGCGCGCGGCCGAACGAGAGCGACTGGTCAGAACCACCTTTGCCCGTCTCTACCTAGAAGCCTCTTCTTTTTAATTTTTAACAGCTGATTGTCTCTCTTCCGATGACGATTTCTCTTCTAGTGAAGAAGAAGTAGATGAGCATGAAGACGCAGAGGAAGGCAAAGAAGCATTGGGAAAAGAGCAGGTAGTTGGAGAGCAGGAAAGAGAAGAAGAAAATGAAGAAGACATTGAAAAGAAGTCCACCTTGTCAGTTTTCTCCTGAAAGTCCTGTGAAGAAACCAAAGCCAACTACACCAGAAATGTTGGATAAGACATTGCAGTTTTAAAAGTCATCAAGGAAGAAGACTTGTTCATTATCTCCCAATCAGAAGAAGTTCTGAACAATTAAAAGAGAGATTCCACAATACCTGCACTCCCCAATGAAAAAGGCAACCTATGGGGGAAAGCCCTTTTATAAGATGCACTTACTGTGAGATTGTCACTTTGAGCAATTCTTTGTCAAATTCCATTATTGTTCTTCATAGTTGTTGGCAACTGTTTCCCTATAGATTTGATAAAATGTCATAAGTTTTTACCAACACTTTCCTCACATACTGTACATGGAGTACATTGCTGCTGAATTTACTCTTTTTGTACCACCAAATTCATTTACGCTTCAAAAGTCAACTTGGCCGCAAGGATCGCGGCCCATAATATCATTTTTCATAATGAACTTTTGTGCAAAGTTTCAAGAAAAAATACAATTTCGAGTTGGAGAACCTTCCTTGTAAGCTCTTTATATTTGGTTTTTTGTATTCATGCTGTCATCTCTTATTCTCAAGTTCACTCTCTCATCAGATATCTTGCGCCAAATGAGTTGGCAATTGTGATAGGGTTCTATTTCAATGTGTCTGCAGAGAAAAGTTTTGTGGCAAGTTTATATACAGGCAGCAGTGAACAGATACCAGCTATCTCTCCCACACACCTAACCTGTTTAAGATAGAGCCATCCATTAAAAAAGTGCACCGTGTAAATTGAAATGGTCAAAATTCAGAAGCAGTGCAAATATCTTTGCATTCATAATTTAATTTTTCAGCACATTGTGCTTGTGGCAAAGAACTTGGCAAATACCTTCACAGTGCATATTTCATTCTTTCACACAATTAAAACAGAAATAAGAATGTGTTGTTGTGACATAGAGTGTCATGCACCAAGGCATAAACAAAATGATTACACAGTTTGTTTATTGGTGCAAACAAGTTATTCAGACACATGCATAAGACACGTGCATTGCGCATGACTTGTAAATAAACGCATTGCATTGAGTAAACAAGTATTGTAACACAAGTTTGTTGATTATCACATACACAAGGCAAACTAAAACCCTTAACCTGCTGCTGTCTCTTCAATTAATAGCAACACAGAATGTAGCTGTAACACATATTGCTCCAGGCAAAAAATAACACCATAAACCTGTCCTATACACTACTACTCCTACTATTATAGAGTGTAACAACATAAAAATAAACAATTTTACAGAGAAGATGTTAAAAGTGAAGAAGAGAGCAGTTAGGAGGAAGTGACATTTGATGCTTTGCTGACAACCAAAACTGGTGCAGCCATTTTGGATAATCTTATTCCATACTCTCCAAATATGTCTCCTGGATTTCTACCTCCATGTCTTATACTCAATTGACTCATCTTCCGACTCATCTTCCGACTAATGCTGCGATTAAAGCTTATCGCAACTCCTCCTGGTTCTGCTTTCTTTGCAGGGCCATTCCACTTTGCCTCACCCAAATCATCTGGTCCATTTGAGGCATCATCTGCTGTGCAGCTTGAGCGGCCAACAATGATGATGTCATAGAGATTTATTGAGCTAGCTGCATCTTCTAACATCTCCTTTGTCTCCACTGCCTTTAGAGTGATGTTTGCAGTTTGAGCAAGGGTCTTCATATGTTCCAAGGCAGCAGCATTATCCAGGGTGTCCTCTTTAGTGGAGGAGACCATTCCCTCAAAGCCAAACTTCTTTGCCACCTCAGTTGGTGTGTGTGGGCTATCCTTTTGCCTTGCCATATAGATGACAGAGAGATTGGCACCACTGCAACGCTGAAGGTGGATGGCAATCTTCAAGGCCTCCCGATCTTCAAATCCTCCAATGAAGGGGACCAAAATTCCACGGGTGAATCCCTGGTTAACTTGTTTGAACCAAGAGTTATTTTCTGCATTCCAGTTGATGTAGATTGCTGTGGTGACACTGGCCTGTCTAATGAGGGCACCAATTTCCTCAGGAACTTGGTACATGTGACTGCCATAGTGCCATGGGATGAGAACCAAGTTGCAGTCTTGGTTGTCAACAATTCTGTTCACTTCTTCACCAAATCTTGACATGGAAGATGTGGCAATGAAGGTATTGGTCTGGACATTGATAAAGTTTCCAATGAAACTGGCCACCTGCAGTGCTGGATCACTCTGGCTGGCAGCCTCCCTATGAGAAGCCACCAAGATGGAGGAAGAACGTTCATTTGTTTCAATAATTTTCAGCGCATTCACTACAAGCTTGTCCTCTTCTCTCTTGTTGCTATTTAGTGACTGTAGGAGATGGGCTACAGTTGGCACTGACTGCATGCTGTCTACATAGACTAGCAGGCGAACAGCATCAAGCTCAGTCAAAAAATGCCCTTCTTTCTTTAGCTGCTCTTCCTTTTTGTTTTTTGCTTCTGGTCTTTGCACTTGACTTCTGTATTTGGGTGGATAGAGGAAAGAAATGATTGGTGATGTCATAAAAGTGGTCACTAGCGCCATCACAACCATGATTGTGAAAATCTTTGCATTGATGACTTGTGCTTCTAGACCAATGTTCAACACAATCAACTCCACCAACCTGAAAACGGGAGGAAAGGCATCATTTAACTGAAATAACAAGCTTCATACCCTTTGGTGTTCATCAGGACGCCAATGCCCCAGGATTCACGCCATGGAACACCAATTATTTTGGCTGCAAATGTGCATCCAAAGATCTTTCCAGAACAGCTGATCACAATGACCAAGACCAGCCACAGCCAGGTCATTCCATCATTCAGTAATGCTACAGATGTCTTCAAACCAGATGATGCAAAGAACTAAAATTTTTAATTTCTTTTCTCATCCTCCCACCCTGCCAACTCATCCTTTTTTCTGTCAGCAGGTTACAGTAGTCTGATTCACTTACCAAAGGTAGAAAAACAATGGCAACCAAATCTTCAATCTTCTCTGTCAAATAGATTGGAAGATTGTCACCACGAGGAATTGTTAAGCCAACTAGAAAGGCGCCAAAGATGGCATGGATTCCAATTAGCTCAGTGATCCATGCAGAAAGGAAGACAAAAATGAAAATGGCCAGAATGAAATACTGTTTTCTTGCTTCAGATTTTTTGAAAAAGAAGTGGTCATAAACAACTTGGAGCAGGAGACGAACAGGGATCAGGAGGATGAGGGCATAGAGAACAGCCACCAGGAAGACATACATGGCAGTGAGGTTGTCACCTGCAGTGAGAATGGAAACCACTAGCGCCAAAACTGTCCTAAAATTTCCATATGTTATTTCAACCATTCTGCATCCTTGTGCCACTCTTACCATGAACAGACATCATCAATTGCTGCAGCAGAGATTGTCATCATTCCAACAGGCACACCCAGCAACTTGAATTCAGTCAGAATTCGAGCCAGGACAGGAAACGCCTAGAAAATGTTTTTAGCACTAGCATAATGCCTTCTTCCAACTAAAGACTTACTGTTATGGCCATGGCAACTCCTGTGAACAGCATGAAGGAGGTGAATGGGACATTGTTGGTGTTAGGAACCAAGAGAAAGTGGTACATTCCATAGCTGACTCCAAGGCCCAGGCAGAAGGGAAGGATGATTCCAGCCAGGCTAATGAAGATAGACTTCTTCATATCACCAAAGAACACTTTTGGATCCAGCTCAAGGCCCACCAAGAACAAGTACAGGACAAGGCCAATGTTGGAGACCAGAGTGAGAAATGGAAGAGAAGTTGTTGGGAAGATTGTCTCAGTGAAGCCAGGGATGTTGCCAAGGAGAGAGGGTCCCAGGCAGATGCCACCAATCACTTCAGCAATGACGTGTGGTTGCCGCAGCTTTGAGAGGAAAAGATGGATTAGCTGTGAAAGAGTGATGATAATTATGGCCTAAAAAGAGTACAGAGTCTGAGTCAAATGATTGAGGATATAACACAAAGGGAGCCATACCTGGACAAGAAACAGTGACAGTTGCGTGTTGAGAGGGCTTTTTCCACTGAAGATGCCACCCTCTCCAACACCAGCTTGTGATCCTTGGTGGAGTGTTGAGTTGGTCAAGTTGCTGTAGTTGCCATTTAAAGTGCCATTGAAATGGGAAGCATTGAGAACAGCTGCCATCTGTGACATAGTGAGGACACTGGCACCTTGAGTGCAGCAGGGGATGAAGACAGATTCTCAAAAGGAGTAGAACCTGAAGAATTAGAACAGTGATTATTGGAAGATGGCCACTGCTACAACTACCCACTCCCTAAGATGACATTAAGACAGTAACATTAATAATGAAATGGTCACAATACATTTCATTAGGTACAATGTGAACACATAATAAAGTTACCCTCACCAGCCCTTATGGATGCAGATGCATTGAGTCTAAGTCAATTGCTTTATTAAAGTAGCCATAACGATATGAAAAGAATATTACATTAAAATATTTCAAGAAACAAGACATATTTGAATTTTAAAATAGCTATGAAATGCTCCTTTGATGATAACAATTTTGCAAAAGTTCATATCTTCATGTGCAGCATTTCTCCTAATGATGAAACAAGATCTTGCACAGCAACTAATTGCACAAAAATCTCATTTAGCATGCAATTAAAGAAACTATTTCTATCTCAAAGCTTCATCTTTCTCAATTTGCCTCAGCTCAGGACATTAAATACAGCTTTTATAACGCCTGTCTAAATAACGTAGGTCTTTGCCAATCCCATGTACTATTTTTTGCACAGGATCAACTAATTCTATAATGTAACTGTATTTATAACGTTGGCCTTTGGCCAGTCTGGCCAGTCTTAGGCCGGTCCCTTGACCAACATTATAAACACAGTTGATTGTAATGTTGACACAATTCCTTAATTTACTGCAAACTTGTTTGACATCATTTATTTACAAGGTACGTCTTGAACCTTTCTAACAAACTACCATCTTTATCGCATTGAAGTAATTTTAGTAATGCAATCGACTTTGACTCAACATGTTCTATCAGCCTTTATAAGAGCCATTGAGGTGGACTTTTACAAGGTGCGGCACAAAATTTGATGCACACCATTTTAATTATTACCTAATTAATTAATCTTGTAGTATTTAAATACACACTGTCAAAGGTATTCCAGATACACAGTTAACAATTATTAACGCTTTTAGCAGCAGTGATTAATCCTAAATTTGAAAATCTCGCAGACTATTCTATGATCAGTTGCCTGCTGATTATTATTTAAGTAATCATTTCAACTTTTAATTAGAAGAGAGCTGCTCGTGCAAATCATTAGCATCTTCACTTGAACTTATGTTAAAAGCACTGAATGAGTCAAACGACGCTGGAGTTGATATCCAGCATCCTTTTAGTCCTTACCCATAAGCGTTGAATTTCAACTCAAAACCTATTCTAATTCACTCAGCGCTAATAAAGAAGTTCAAATAATAATTAATCGTTTGAATGAGCAAGCGTTTCAAGTTTCTTTTGACTTAAATCAGCATAACAAGTTTCAGTAATAAAACAAGTACTTCATCGTGTAGTTAGGCGTGCGTCATTAATCAAATGCTCTCAACTGATATATCGTGACTATTTGAAATCTATAAGGGATCTATGTAGCTTTTGACAAAATTAGACTATCAAAAATAAGGATGATCGATTCATTTCCTAAAATTTCGCAGTTCTCTTTATGAAATTATTCAGTGATGCAGAAACAAACACGGAACGTTCAGAATAATTTTGTTGAGTTCATCTTCCCATGATAGGATTAAAAAATGTGTGTCTAACAGAGAATTTTAAGGTCTTTCCAATGGCAAATAATTTAGAATAATTAAATTTTCTCCATGTGAAGCGAAATATTGTCAGTTGAACGTTATCCTACAACTTTTACCTCATTTGTTGCATAGGGCTCGCGATCTATCTATTAGAACATATAAGAACCATATTTAAACAAATAGCATCTATAGGGGCATTTTTCAATATTTATAGGAGGCAAATTAAATCCTATCCTGCTGATGAGCCTGCCAAAGTGGCTGAACAATAAGAGCTCTATAAGAGAGAGATCTAGAAAGGTGCTACACCCTGTCGCCTCTTATGATACATCATTGGAACGAAAACAGAATATTTTGTGCAGTGCGGCACATCATCTGCGGCATTTAAATACAACAACAGAACATCTCAACGCTGATGTTTATAAAAATAAATGAAGAACAAAGATCAATGTCTTACTCAATACTTGGAGACTGAATCAACTTTTCTATGTCACTTGGTATGGAATGGCAATTTCACGAGACAGGTACAGCGTCTCCTAAATTGTCCAATGGCGTCATCGCCCATAATATTGTTCATTTCTTTAGTGTAATAGCTTGTGCGTTGAGGAGACAAACCTTGACATGAGACGATGAATAACCAGAACTGGACAACAATTATAACGCGCCTTAAGTCCGACCGTGTGTTCAAACGTGCCTTACATTGGACTGTCTTTATATCTGCCTATGACAGAGAATCATGTCAAATTAAAAATATCCCAAATAATTTTGCGATTGTGGTAAACTATGATTTTTTTACAACCGTTGCACTAAGGAGATTTTTTAGCAACTATTAATAACCCATTGGAGGTACACCCTAGTTTTCGGGATACTCCTGAAGAAAAAGTTCAAATAGGGACCGCTTTTAACTTTGAATAGCATTGGGGCAGAATCGTTATAAAACTATTCCCTTAAAACTAGAAACTAACTCTTAAAACTAAGGGGTACCTCGTAGATTATGGATTATTAATAGTTGCTCAAAAATTTCCTGAGCGCGGCGATTGTAAAAAATCATTAGTTACCAAGATGGCAAAATTATTTAAGACACCCTGTATTTCGAGATGACTCTGACATAGGGCACGTTTTAAGTGTTGATAGAGTGCGGGTTTAGTTTTTTCCTGATACACCAGTGGAATGAAAGTAGAATATTTTGCGCGGCGCGGCACATCTTCTGCGCCATCTGAATACAACAACAGAACAACAATAGAACAGAATAGAACTGCTCGACGCTGGTGTTTATAAAAATAAATGAGGAACAAAGATCAGTTATTCTCAATACTTTGACACTGATTCAACTTTTCTATGTCATTCGGCATGGAATGGCAGTTTTACGAGAATGATACAACGTCTCCTACATTATCCAATGGCGTCATCGCCCATGTTATCGTTCATTTCTTCTGTGTAAATGCTCGAATGTTATGGTGCTTTGGGGAGACAGACCTTGTCATGAGACAATAAACAGTGTTTGTTCCAGCATACAGGGTGAATCAGAAGTAGGTAAACACGTTGATAACAAAAAAAATCTTGTAATACTCAACCAAGTTCAATGCAGCTTTTTGCATCTTTAGAGTTCTCTTTAACTTAGATTTTCGTTTTTCAATCATAAAAATCCTATTTTTCATTTTAAAGTTAAAAGTTAAACTAATATTTAATTATAAGAATTCAAACTCCAGGGTGAACAGATTATTTACTGAATGGCCGATTGTTATTGATTGATTTATTGGTCTAATCTCCTTCAACTTACGTAACACGTTAATGAAACGCTGAAAGGAGTTAAAGCAACAACCGTTTGCACAAAGACGCGAAACCGTATATTTTCGTTCAAGATTTGTAATATGAGCAGCTGTGATTGGATTCCTGAGATTAAGAAGCAAAAATTTAAGTTAAAGAGAGCTATAAAAGTTGCAAAAAACCGCATTGAATTTGACTGCGCATTACCAGAGTTATTTCTCATCAATTTTGTTTAACTACATTTGATTCACCCTGTACAGTGGTGTGTATACGCAGTGTAACAAATTCTGTGGCCATATTCTTGCTCTCTGCCAATACAGCCGAAACCAGAAAAGTACACATCGACCAGGTACGAAAATTTGTGCACTTACCCCGCTGGTGCTCTTGTCTGGTGTGCGCTTAACTGGTTTTGACTATAGTGTACGCGCCAGGCAAACTGTCTGCAATGCGTACCGCGCCATGCACGCTTACCGTACTCTCGCTAATCGGCGCGGTCCGCTAGCTACTAAGCGTAGCAAGTGAACGTCCTACTGTATTATGCATAGAGAAACGTTGCTCGATTGTTGTACTCAGAAGAAAATTGCAAAAGTGATTTTGCAAATAAAATAGTGTTTCAAGTGCTATTTGTTGTATTTGTCGTTGGTATAACCCCTTAATTATGTTGAAATGCATGAATGCTTTCATGTTCTATTGCTATTGCCCAAATGAATCGTAACATTAACTGAGAGTATATTTACCTAAATATTTGTGTGAATATCTAATAGACGTTATTGAAGTGAATATCATTGAAAATGGCAAATAAAGGAGGAGTGTCTAAGGAGAAGGATGTGGAGATGAATGATGAGGAGAAGATGATCATCGCCATCACTTATGCTGACAAGCGGCAAATCTTGGAGTCAAAGTTTGAGACCGCCTCAAAAGGTGAAGAGAACAACTGGGAGCTGGCATTCAAAGAACTGGCCGAGATGCTCACCGCCGTGGGCCGCAGCAATCGATCCATACTGTGAATTAAAAAAATTGAACGATTTGAAGACAAAGACCCATAAGGTCATCAGCATCAAGGTACGGCCTTAAATTTATAGTTGGTATTTGTATAATATTGCGCTTATTGTGAACCGTGGTAAATGATAGATAAGAAGTAGATGCAAGCAAGGGTGAATAAGCAAATATCGTACCTTATAGTTAACATTAAATATTAAGCTCACATATGATGCATTTAAGAAAAGTAAAGGTATTTTGGTAAAGCTTTGTATTTGAGTATTGAAGTGCAAGTAAAGTGTCTCTAACCTCTGGCCATTATAAACAAATCCTCATGTGCATGTTAATCAGACAGCAAAACGTAGCGATAAATGGGTAAATATGATAAAATTGAGAAATTATCACATTGTACCATTGCTGATTGAGTTTAATAAATGCTAAACGTAATTTTTTAGAAAACCAAAATGCAAGTGGTGGATGGCGGGCCCCATACCATTGAAAGCAATATGTTGCCGGCAACAAAGATGATGAACATGAGGATGGAGGGCTCTGATACCAATCATGGCTTTTTAGGTGGCATTGATAGCAGTAATCCTGCAACATGGGCGTCTGTCCACTCCAAAGAACGCCCCATCGCATAGGACCATGAGCAAGTGGATGACTCAGTTGAAGAGCTGGGAGTGGCGCCCAGAGGGCCATCCAAGAAGAAAGGACAAGTATGCACAGATGCACAGAAATGCTGCTTGGACAAGAGAAGAAGGAGCAGCACATACGACTTAGTGAGGCTGAGATGGTGCTTGTGGCAGACTGACGTGCACTTCTGGCAGATCAACGCGCACTTGTGGTGGAAAAACGCATGCATATGGCGGGACAATGTGCACCTATGGCGGAAAAGCGCCCACTGGTTCTAGGACAAGTGTTTGAGGGCAGGTGTTCAAGGGACAAAGTGTTTGAGGAACAAAATGTTTGAGGTACCAATTGATTCATTTGATGGTTAAAATGTTTATACCACAAATCAAACCACCAAATATTCGTATGTCATATATACGAATATGTAAACAAAAATGCAGTGTCACTGATGCCACCCTTGGTAGCGCTGTTGTGCCTCTAGCCACTACTGCTGCCCATCCCCCTGCAGTGTGCTACAACAAGCGCCGCAGAGCCAGTTTGAAAGTCAAAGTCTTGCAGTTTCAAAACGGAGACTATCATACTTTTCCAATTAAAACGGGCTTGATTCGATTTCTGTCTGAAGTGGCTAACATTTTGATGCACATGCCTTCTTGCAGTATCTGAATATTTATTCTACTTGAGTGTAATACATCAGTTTTCCTTCCGCAGCGACATTGCTTTTTTATATGATTTATATATTTGACACGCGCATATTTAAGGTTTGATTTGTGGTATAGACATTGTGAATATGAAACGAGTCAATTTGTACCTCAAACACTTTTACCTCGAATATTTTGTCTCTCAAACACATTGTTCCTCAAACAGATTGTCCCTCAAACACCTTAACCTCGAACACTTCTCAAACACTTTTACCTTGATCACTTTGTCCCTTGAACACCTGCCCTTGAACACTTGTCTGTAAGCGGCGCCCACTTGCTATGTGGCAGATCGCGCAGCTTAAGTTGCAAATTTATTCGCAATCAAAGAACCTCTCCCTCAACAAGATAAATGAAGCTTATAATCAAAAACAAGCACAGTGAATTTGTACTGCAAAGTACTGAATAGAAACTATAGAAATAAAGTTTTTGTTTTAAATTGGTTTTGTTGTATAGAATATCAAAGTTGTTACTTTGTCAAGTGATTGTTGGCAACTTGAATGAATGAGATGCATTGGTAGTTGATGACGTGGTCAATGAGTTGTTTTGGTGGACTTTACAGAGAGAACGCGTTTTCCGCGATTATTCCAACCCACTCAAGATGTGCCTCAGTCTGTACCAACACTTCTGGTGCAACCACCAAGGCATCATTGACCTTGTGGAAATGCTGACGCCTGCATTGAACAGCTGAATGAGAGATTGCTCCATCACTCATATTGCGCAGGTATATAATTAACCTCATTACAATAAACTTGTGTTGAGTTTCCAACATGTCTTTAGGTGCTCATCACCCTGCAGTTCTATGAGAGCGGCTCGTTCCAAACAATGACTGGTGACATTGTGCAAGTGTTACAGCCCACCGTTTTGCGTATTATCCACCAAGTCTCACTTGCTATTGTCTGGCGCCTCAACAACTCCATGGCGTATCCTACAGCCCCCACCAAAATCGCTTGTATTCGTCAGCAGTTCTTTGTAAGTTAAATTTATTAACTCTAACCTAATAACTTTAACTTAAATTAAAATACATCCAACTACTTAAGTGGTTATACAAAGGTAGCAGTTGATTGCATCAGTGTGCGCTAATCTTTGAAACCATTTTGTTAAAATATTATCCTTTCTCATTTCTCTTATCTATCTTTTTTTCTCAAATATCCCCTTTTGCCTTATTAAGAACTTGTCAGATTTCCAGGAGTAGTGGACGTTGTCAATGGGACGCAGGTTAAGATCAAAGCGCCATCAGTTAACAAGGATGGCTACACTGAAAAAAGGGGGACATTGAACAATGTAACTTTAGATCAGTTTACAGCACAGGACTGAGAAATGGAACTCAGCATTTTTGGATGATGCTCTCACTTCCTGTTTAATTCATTATCGTCCATATGAACCACGGCCCTGTCAACTTTTAATTGGTAAGGTGCTTATATTTATTAAGATTATAAAATGATTTGATTAAACTACACATCAATTGAGTTTATTTTTAAGATAAACAAGCACTACTATTCCCAATTATAGTTCATTCCCCATCTTTTAAAGCAGGGTTCTTAATCGTCCTTAGATTTGTCCTTTTTTTGGCACCCTAAATCTTTCACATTTTGAGTATGCTTTCTAAAAAGCAATGTCATTTTGGCCTTTTTTTGATAAAGGCCAAAATTTTTAAAGGTCGATTTGGAACCCTAGTGGACAGATGCTAGAAACTTGCTCAAGGTGGAAACAGTCAAGGCTCTTCTTCAAGTCCTGGTCAATTTTGATATCGACTGCGCCGGCGTGTACAATTTGTTAATGAAAAATGGTGAACTGAGAAAGAAAATTCAAGGAGGACAGGAAAGGGGATTGATGTATTGACTTGTTTGTTTTACACGTTTGATTTGTTTTGACTTGTTGTAGAAAGTGTTTAAAACAGATATTTGGGTCTTTTTGAAAATGTCCTGTTTTAAAATTTCTATTCGGAGCCCTGTCCTAAAGCTATATGAGCATTTGAGTTTAACTTTCTTTATTTAGGCTCTATGATCCTTCAATATTTCTTGGAATTATTCTGATGACTGCACCTGGTGGCCTAAGTCCAGTCTACATCTTTGGTGGAAGTGGAGGCAGTGCCCACAGCTGCAGCATAACAACAACTGAAGGAACTAATGAAATCGGTAAGTTATTTTGCTGCAACGAAATGTTGAAGAAAGTCCAGAAAATTACCAAGTGTGTGAAAGGAAGCGCTGTAGTCTGAAGCCTGGAAAGGCGATGACGCGCATATCAATTGGATTAGAGGAGTGCAATGATCCAGCAATTAATACCAAATTGCAGAACAAGGAAGGCTTTATTGGATTCATTATCGCCAATCGCTCTGGAGCGCCGATTGGTGATGATGAGTGCACAAGAGGTGTGTGTTTTAAACTACCAATTGGGGAAAAAAGTGGGAAGAAAAAATTGTTAAGACCCACTTTCATACTAGCAGGGGATGCTTGGATTACGAACAAGAGATTTTCAGAATCAAGTTTTCTGATCAAATAATGTCATCCATCTGTGGCCTAGCATCCTTAAATGTTAAAATAATTTCACTTTAGAGCTAACATAATCGTATTTCAGAAAGGACCAAGCAAGCAATGCTGTGAGATACTATGCCGTCAAGCCCTGTTCCCTGTGTTCAAGAAGAATCATCTGATTCCAACACCAATGACTTCAAACCTCCCAAGAAAATAACAAAGTTTGTTACCAAGTGCATTGTGAAGGAGGAAATAAAGAGGAGCAGCCTGTACTACAACGGTAAGGTTCATTTATTTTTATGTTTTGGAAACTAAAAGGTTGAGTGTGGATAGTAAAGGGTAGCAAGTTTAGCCAAAAGTTGGCAGATATTTAAATTTCGAAATCAAATTAGCGAAATATTATAACTTCCAGGTAGTATTGATATTTGAGGAATATTGGGATTTTTTGTCTTTATAAGGATTTCTTCAAAATTGATGTCACTGGAAGCTTAGTGCCACATTTGCACAATCACTATATAGTAAAAATTAATTGTTAGTAACATGTGAGATATTCTTATATGTACACATGCACACTATATACTGTATATAATGCAAATTTTTCCAAGTTCTGTTCATGTAATGCATATTATTATATCGAATAGTTCATAAGATTTATCCGATTTTTTGCGTGATAACGCTATTCCACTCGCACATTTGGCCTATGTGTTATGAGAAACTGAGTAGTGCTGACCTCTGAGTCTCCTTTTAATGGTCTTTACCCCACCAATCATCCCCTCCCCCAGACTTTCTACCCTACTGCCAATTAACAACGATGGTAGGGTAATTATTGAAATGAGCTTTCAGACCACCTGCTCCACTGCTTTCGTATGGCCTGGGTCCAAGCTCAATCAGTGGCGCTTGACCAGCTGTGTTGACGCTGGGATTCCACTCTAGCCGTCATCGCTCATTGCAATCTCCATATCCATCGCAGAATTCTTACCCAGACAGCAGAATTATGAAGATTTTCAAAGGAAAGTGGGGGCCACATGGGAGGCCAATCAAGAGGCTGCAGATTGTCCACATAAAAATCTCCTCGACTGAATGCAATGTTCCTATGATCACTGAAAGCTGCAAGAAACCACTGGATTCCAAGGACTCATAAACTGCAATGTTACGGAAGCCAAGACTGTTGACAACGATTTCACAACAGGTCAATATTTTTTCTTGCATATCAATTTACGCTTTTCACTGTATAAAAAATTCGAGTAAACTTAATAATTGTTTTCTTTTTTAGTATTATCAAATTGAAAACATACTTAATGACGTAATCTAGCAATTGGATTTAAAGTTAATACATGCATTCCTCTCTAATCAGTCTATTGTACAAATTTGGCCGATTCAATATAAGGGTGAAGTAATTCATTTTACAGATCAACTATTATTTAAAGCGGTTCATTAACCTACTGCAGTCTGAGCATCTTAAACATGGCTTAGTTAATCCAGTGCTCACCTAGCAAGTGTTCCATGGTGAATATATAGGTATCTTTCCTCAGAACTTGAGAATATACATTTATTTGAAGAAATTTTACACCCACCTCTGCATTACACCAAAAAGTAGTTGCGCTGACTAACATCATTCGTTTGCTTTAGCGCCAGAGTTCTAGGGGTTCAGTCGCGCCACTACAGACAACGCCAGCAATTACTTCATATTGCCATCCCTTCTTATTAAAGTACGTTATTTGATTGTGCTCTGTGAACAGAAGGTTGTGCCATAAGATTTGATGTATTGCTGATGTGTTCGATATTTTGAGAGACCATATATGCCTTTTCAGAGCACTTATATCTATGTAGCGTAATATTGGAAACTTTTGAGTTTGTTTAAGTGCACTTAGGGATTATAAGATCACTAGGTAAAGGATGCCTTTTCTAAATTGATAAGATTTCTGCTCTGTGATAAATAAACTAATAAAACATTCAATATACTATAGATGCATATTTTATTAAACTAATTTGACTACTTTGCTATCATTTTAATGATTTATTTATGCTTGCCATTTCAGACAGCAAGCTCTTCTGTATGGGAGACAGAAAGTGGCAAATGACGCTGAGGAAGGGCGGAATAAGAAGATGCGCAAGACCAATTTTACAGATGCTGACATCCGACTCCTTCTCTCTAGTTACTTGAAGAAAAAAGAAATTTTCCAGAATGAAGAGAACTCCACCCTCATCATTAAGACCCAAGAAGGAGAATGGGAGAAAATAGTGCAAGCAATGAACGCCCAAAATCCCACGCTAAATCGGAGTTGGAAGGAAGTCCAAAAGAAATACTACAACCTGGCTTCCAAAGCAAAAAACTGCACACCAAACAAAAAGCGCAAATGATGATTAATGGTGGTGGCATTAGTGACCCTGATGCTGCAGCAAGAACTTATGATGGTTTGCCGTTTCTCGCCCGATTCATATAGGAGAATATTCTACCAGCAGTTATTATTAATGGTGTGGTGGGGGGATGCGAATTCGAAACGCCAGTAGCAGTGGTACTGGTGTAGGAGGAAGTTGATGATACCAACTTTGAAGCAATGCAGTACAGCACTCAAATTGGGAATGAAAATCATACATTGTGGATCGTGGAAATCTTCTTGATCCTGTTTTCTGTATCATATTCTTTTAAAAAAGATTTGGGAAAATGAATGATCTAATAATTGAGTAGAAAGGGAAAATTGTTGAGCTTTTCTTTGTAAACACGAATCCAACCACTGAAGTTTAAAGGAAGTGGATGAGTTTATATGGAAGACATTCAAAGTATCCACTTGACAAGTAATATGGCATCTGGTGGATAATATTCGGCATTTTGGAAACATCACTGATCGCCCATGAAAGGGTTGACCAACTTTCTTTGGTTCCAAAACTGTTGAAGCAGTTAAGAGTGTAACCACTAAAACTCAATGATATCTGAGTTTATCAACTGTTAGGCATATCAATTCACTTGACCCACAAGATCCTGAGAATGAATCTTCAATTCTATTCATTCCAGATTCCTCTTGTGCATTCAATGAAGCTGGTTGATATGGAGAAAAGGTTGAATTGTTGCCATTGGTTATTGTACACGCAAACGCTTGTGGCATCCGAGTCCATTTTATGCAAACTATTCAAAAGTTAGCAGGATACGATATTAAGCGCGATTTAAACTTCCCTATGGGCATTATTAATTGGCATAATTTGTTGCAAAGTTTGCTGTTTGAACGCAAAACTCAATTGATCGATAGGGATCCAAGATTATGCGCAGTTTGCTTGAAATAGACTCGGGTGCCACAAGCGTTTGCAGGGACAATACTGATGGTTGATGGCGATGATGACTTTTTGGACAACTGCTTCTTTTTGGATGAGGCGCATATTGGTTAAATGGCTATGTTAATAGCCAGAATTACTGCAGCTGGGCATAAGACAGTACTCATGTCTCTGTGCAATTACCACTTTACCCCCAGAGAATCACAGTCTGGTGCACTGCCTCTCACAAATGAATTATTGGTCCCTTCTTCCACTACTTGAACATTAATGGTGTTGTTTATTGATCAGTCATTCTACAGAACTTCTTGCCTGCTTTAAATGCTACTGATGTTGATCTCTCAGTGACTTGGTTTCAACAAGACAATGCCACTTGTCATACAGCTAATCAGTCAATGAATGTGCTTCATGCGTTCTTTGGTGTGTTTGAATATATCCTCAATCAGTCTATTACTAAACATATGAGATTCACTGGTGTACTGTCAAATGCCCAATACGGTTTCCTGGCTGGTCGGTCAACTGTTATCCAATTACTGCTAGCTGCTGATCAGTGGGTGGAGGCAATAGACAATGGACCGGTTCCATAATCGTTTCCTAAGGTGTTCTTAAGTTATGCACTACTTAAGTCCATTATGAAGCATAGCGCTGAGTATCGTTATGAATTACTTAACTTTAGGACACGATTATGGAACCGGCCCAATGGAAATCTTGTTGACATTGCCTACTTAGATTTTGCGCGCGCCTTTGATAGCGTCTCTCACCAAAAACTGATCACTATACTTGATCAAATCGGTCTACGTGGAAATATGTTGACTTGGATCAAGAGCTATCTCTCAGGAAGGTCCCAAAGAGTCAGAATTGACAATATATTTTCATCCTCCATGTCGGTCACTTCTTCCACACCCCAGGGCACTGCACTCGGTCCTCTACTTTTCCTTATCTACATTAATGAATTACCAACCATAGTTAAGCATTGTTCTGTCTCTATCTTTGCCGATGACTGCAAAATTCACTTTGCATTTCCTCGCGCCGCTGCAGTATCAGCATTACAGGCCGATCTCAGCACTATTGTAAATTGGGCAAATGCCATGCAACTGATCCTATCAGTTGAAAAATGCGCCATTCTCCACCTGGCTTCCATAAAACCATCTCAAAATTTCTCCTACTCTCTTGGTAACATTAATGTTAAACCCGAACCTGTGGTTCGCGATCTGGAAGTTCTTATCAGTAGCAATCTTAAATGGTCCAATCAGTGTAGAGAAGTAACCGGAAAGGCGGGATATTATGTGTCAACTATATCGTTCATTCGAAACAAAATCAACAGCCTTTCTGTTACAGTTATATGAAACTTTTGTAAGACCTAAATTAGACTGCCACCCCTGTATGGTCACCATAATTAAAAAAGGACATACCGTATTTCTTCCAATAGACGCCCAGGGCGTCTATTTTTTCAATCAAGGTTTGAGGGGGGCGTCTATTGGAGGGGGCGTTTATTAGAGGGAGGGCGTCTATTATTTGAACCGGTGTTTAAACTTGGCGTTCATTGGAGAGAAGGCATCTTTTTCTTCCAATTGCTACTTCAGCATAGAATATAATTCATAATTAAAAGGATTGTGTGCTATCACCAGTAGAATATGAATGGGAGTTCAGTACTGACCTACACTGCATAGGCATTGATTACTTTAATTGTCCTAGAGAGGGACAATTACTTGGGGGGGCCTCTATTGGAGGGTGGGCGTCTATTATTACAATCAAGGCTTGAGGGGGGCGTCTATTAGAGGGGGGCGTCTATTGGAGGGAGGGCGTCTATTGGAAGAAATACGGTATTTTGGTAAAATCTATTCAACGTGCATTTACTAAACGAATACCAGAGCTCAACTGCCTCCATCTATCATATTCGGATCGGCTTTCATATCAAAAATTAGATTGCCTAGACCTGCGCCGTTTGAAAACTGATCTTATTTTGGCCCATAAATTACTCTACAATCAATGCGATGTTAGTCAGACCGAGGTATCCAAATTGCTCCCATTCCATATGCAGTCTTCTATGAACTATGAAGGCCCCAGAATTAGAGGTACTAACAAATACAGCAAAGGCAAACCGAGTATGATAATGAGGCTGGCTTTAAGACAGAATCGAACCAAAATTAGAGCACACTTTTTTAGTAATAGAATAATAGAGCCATGGAATAGTCTTGATGCTGAAATTAGAGCAACAGGCAACCCAAAAAAGTTTTAAAAGTATCTAGATAACGAGATATTAGATCAAAAAATTGTTAACCTTATGCCATTTCTTGGAAACTATACCAATTACGAAATAGCCTATATTTATCCCTAAAACTGCTCTATCAGTTAATACTAACACAAGTACTAATACCAGGGATGGCGTCAGACGCCGAGTACGTGCGCCACCTTCCCCTCTCTTCCATTGTACTGTTTATTAGTTTTGTTGTGATTCCCTTTGTATTCTTCGTTTTGTATTCGTTTCTATTTATTTTGTATGTATTTTGTAAAATATGGAAGAGTAAAAGAATTGAATTGAATTGAAATCGTCAGACAAGACCCAAGCTGGTCACTGCGCTCCCCAGACTTGACTCCCCTAGATTTTTTCCTGTGGGGATATTGCAGGGTTCGGAATAGTCCCTTTTTAAAAGATTTGTCCTTTTTTGGGACCCTTAATCTTTTTTATTTTGAATGTCCTTTTTAAAAAGAAATGTCCTTTTTTTTCAACGAACGTCCTTTTTTGTCCTTTTTTTTTGAGAAAAAGGCCAAAACTAAAAAAAGGTCATTTTGAAAAAAATAGAAGATTATAACACAGAAAAAAGGATATTTTTTTAAAATGACATTCGAAATTTAGGGTCCCAAAATGAAAAAATCTTTTTAAAAAGGACAAAAAAGGACAATTTTCAAAATGTCCTTTTTTTCACAATTTTTCATTCCGAACCCTGGGATATTGCAAGGATACAGTGTATAGGAATGGAATACTAGCCAATACTGATGCTTTGAAACAACAAATCACTGATGTGATCGCTACAGTATCATGAATCATGTTCACCAATGTATTTAGCAAATTAGAGGAACAATTGTCACTTTGCATTTTACAAAACGGTGCCCATTTTGCTGACTTGTTGTGATTATGGTTGCTAGTTAGTGAAAATTTGTTCTAAAGTTGAATCACTTAGCACATTATTGTAAATAAACATTATTTCGCTATATTCGTTTGCCTATTTCTCACAGGATACTTGTTTTTGTTTATATTCGCGATGTTATGGCCATGACTTCCTCAAATGAACAGTTGTATTGTTTTCGTTTGTGTCCCAGTAGGTCATTGTCCACTCAGCCTGGAGTCACCAACGCTGGCGCTGCGCGGGATGGGGGGGTTTTGTGCGTGTTGGCAAACCAACGTCTACTAATTACCCCTCTCACATCTATGGCCAGTATTTTTTGTGTTGTGTCAAGAGCGGTTCATTCTGGAATAAAAAAGAAGGGACCAGGACCACTTGACCATACAACTTTGTGTTCAACTTTGCTCATGCACACAACAACACAATTTTAGCTTTGGAAATTGATGTGACAGCTGTCATGTGTTGAAGATGTAGACCGCATCAAAGCATCTCAAAAAGGAAACTGATGCACGATAATGCTATCATGTATGTACAGCGCGAGAAACTGAACGCATGGCCCATCACGAGTGTGCACTTTCCTTTGAACAGACATGTAAAGATATTACAACAGGTGTACACTCAAGTCTGTGTCTTTGGCGGCACAATAAGCAAAACAATTTCTACCACATTCTGAGCATATCCCTCTTATTTGCTGTCGTGGACGCACCCTTGAGCTTTTAAAATACATAGAAAACACTCAGCCTAAGGCAAGAAAAGTAATTTTATTCTCATCACTCATAACAAACCTTGGCCGGAATATATAACACCCCATTAACAAGAAAAAAATTTGGTCATGTTAAGTCCAGCAATTGATTCTTCCAACACACTGATAATTGGTTGGTGTGAACAATACTTCTATTAATTAAACTCGCTTTTCCTACAAAAGTCATAATAACTGTAACTGATTATGAGCATAATAAAGTGGAATTGAGAGCATTAACTGTGCGCTATATATTTCTTATGAACGGTATTCAAATTATATTGTTCTTTTATTTGTTGATTTATCTATTCTTCTCAGCTAGGTTTCATGCTTATGTACTCCTCTGTTAACCAGTTCATTTACTGATTTTACATTGCATTTACTTGCAGCTTAGTAAGACTGCTTACAACAGTTATAGTTCATCAAACGACTGCAATGTTAAAATCACTCACTGCATTTAGCGCTCGTCAATGACGCTTAACGGTAGATGTATGTTAAGTTACGAGTACCGTTAAAAACTCATATGCCGTGATGGCTCGTGGAGCAACACGCTGCGCAATTTATTAGTTCATCCAAACTGACATAGAAAACAATAAGTACAGGACGTGAGAATAGTCACATCTGGACCATCTAACATGATGACCTTTACGACTGAGTAGGGCGTCAGTGGATGCCAGTGATCTTCCATAAATTGCCACTGCTACTCGGCACATTTCATTTCATCAACCGTCTCTTACCCACTATCATCATGAAGGTTCTCATCGTCCTTGCTGTCCTCTGCGCCTTTGTCTACGCAAAACCTCAAGAGAAGGTATGACTTACCATATTTCTTCCAATAGTCGCCCTGGGGCCATTTTAATAAAACTGGTGAGCTTTTGAGAATTGAGGAAATGACGCGCACGCCAATTGGCCAGTTATACATTTCAACCAATGGGGGCGCGCCTCAGTTCCTCAATTCTCAATACTCAACAGCTCACCAGTTTTATGAAATTGGCCTCTGGGCGATTACTTTTTCAATCAAAGCTTGAGGGGACGGTTATTATTTTTATCAAATTTTGAATGAGGCACTCGCTGGAGAGAGGGTATCTGTTTTTTCAATCGTTCCTTCAACTTACAGTCAACTGTGTTTATAACGTCGTTCAAGAGACCGGCCAAAGACAGAGATTATAAACACACAGTTGACTGCATAAAATCACCCATAATTAAACGACTGTGCAATATTAGTAATCAAATTTGAATAAGAGTTCAGAGCTGACCTACATAACACTAGCTTTTAACGATTTAATATGCTCTCAATGAGGCGATTATAGGAGGATGGATGACTATTAGAAGAAATATATAAAGTTTAATAATAATAAGAAGAAGAATAAAATACAGCTTCATAATTCACGGTGTTCATCTGTACCGTTTCTGGATTAAATATTTGTTGAATGATCAAGTTTTGCCTTAAAATCATCTTTAATGATGCTTGTTTTGTTGCAGGTTCTAAAAACTATATCCTTAAAGCTTTCTCTAGCCACTATAATTTGCTATCAATATGATTTTCTATTTAGCTTTTGTATGATATGAGTTTCTTGAAAGTTTTCATTCTTTAATATTTTCAGGGCCTTGGTGAAGAGATTGAGTGCGACCTCTGTCATTATTTTGGTCCTACTCTAGAGGATTGGGCTGACAAAGAGCTCGTAAGGAATACCACATTTTCTTCATACAAGCTCTGTTTTGTAAAGTAGTTTATTAGGGATGTGGAAGAAACGTTTAGTTCACTGTCGAAAGTTTCACATAAAAAAATTAGGGCCATTATATTGTGTGAAAAAATTTGCAAAATTGAGCAAGTATTGTAAAAGTTCAAAGAAATTAAATCCCACAGCACCTTTGCTGTCACCTCCAGCATCGCTTTTCTTAATTATTGATCATAATAAAAAAATTTCCACTACAAAAATGACATAAATAAAAATATAGTTTATTTAGTCAGAGATTGATGACTTTATGAAAGCTGAGTGCAGAATGATCCCCTTCATTGCGGACAAATGCGTACAGTGGGTGGCGGATCATCTCGATGAGATCGTCATATTGCTTAAAACTGACGAATGCATTAGTGGCTGCATTGCCTGCAACAAAGTTTGCGGATGCGACTTCACCAACTGCAAGCCGTCATGCCGAAAAGAATGTCCATCTTGCTAAAGTTCAAGCCTTTGAACATCATATAGCCGAAACTTGCTTCTTACTATTCAATCGATTATATGCAATAAACTAAACTCATTCGTATCCCAATATACCTACCAAAACACAAATACACAACCATCATTTCGACTGCAATAACCATTCAGAATATAGTTTGGTAAAACGGATTAGGTCAGATTTTTCAGGGCTGCATAATTATTCTCAATAACTTTTGCTGTGTATGCAATATTACACTAAGTAGTATCTACTATTTTTGATTCAATCATGCGCTCAATGTGCATGTGTAAAAAGCTGAACTGTAACAAAACTTACAATCCTAGAATCCATATTTAGGTTGTTATTGCAATTCAGCCTCAGCTGCTATCACTCTAAGCAGATATCCGGCTAATTGATCTCCAATGCGCTTGCTATGGTCTGTTTATTGCCGCGCGTACTTCTGTACCAATGAACCATGGAAAATGAAAGAAAACGCTACTTGCCATGAATTCTTAATAAATGCCCATCCTCTAACAGACGTGTCCTTCACAACTTGATTGAAAAAATAGACACCCTCGGGCCATTTTGCATACCTAACTTCAAAGATCCATATCTTTGCACTGCGTGTGCATGTTGTTTACGTTCTTAGGCTCAAATGAAAGAGCAGAAAATTCTCTACTGACTGGTCTTTCAATGGTTCAAATCCAGGTACGGACACGTTGGTAAGTGATCACCATAGTGTCATCAGCTTTGCTTGGAATTTGACAGTGCTTGCTTTATGAGCTCAAACTGGACCACAATGTGACAGAGGCCACTGCAAACAATAACAAGGCATCTTGCGACCATACTGTTGATGTTCGCGTAGCACAGCTATGGTCTGCAAAGTTCTATGCTGGCGACGAGAGCCTCAAAGCTGCTCCTCACATTGGAAGGTCATCTGTGATTGATGAGAACGCTCTATCCTCCCTCATTGAGTTCGATCCCATCAAACACTGTCAACATTAGCGCAGAAGCTCGGCTGTTCTGTTCCCACCATTGATCGCCACCTGCATGCTCTGGGCAAGGTGCGCAAGCTGGAGAAGTGGGTGCCCCACCAACTAACCAACAACAATAAGCTCCAGTGTCTGACCATCTGCTCCTCACTGCTTTCTCATCACCAAAACGATCAGTTCTTGAATCGCATTCTTACCTGTGACGAAAAGTGGATTCTCTACAACAACGTGAAGCGTTCATACCAATGGCTATTCCCCAACAAGTCACCACAGCAAACGCCAAAACCTTGCCTTCACCCCAAGAAGCTTCTTCTCAGTGTCTTGTGGGCCATGGCAGGCGTGGTGCATTACGAGATCTTAAATGCGGGTCAAACGATCACTGCCAATATCTATTGCCAACAAATTCAACAACTTAAGCAAGCCTTGCTCAATAAGCAGTGGTATTAGGTTGATGGGTGTCAAGTTATCCTGCTCCATGACAACGCCAGGCCCCACATCGCGAAGAGCAACTGGGAGCAAATCGAGAGTTTGTGTTGGGGAATTCTACCTCATCCTCTGTACTCCCCAGATATCTCGCCAACAGACTATCATTTGTTCTTGTCTCTCGGCACCTGCGTGAATGGGAAATGGTTCAAGGACCAAGAGGAGGCTGAAACTGAGCTTCAACAATTTTTCGATTCCAAAGATATTGGCTTCTTTAAAAAAGGCATTTATGTCCTTGTGAAACGGTGAAGTATGATTGTCGATAACGATGGTGACTATTTCGTTGATTAACAGTTTTTGAATAAACTGCATATAGTTGAAATTTTGTTGCAAAATATAAAGGAACTTTTTCAAACGCATGATAACAACGAGTTCGCGCGCAAATTAAAATAATTTATATACCAGTCGGTAGAGAATTTCCTGCTCTTTTATTTAAGCTTAAGAACGCTAAAACACATGCACGCAGTACAAAGATATATCTCTTCAAAGTAAGATATGAAAAATACGAAAGAATTTTTGATAAGATCTGATATTTTCAGTTCAGAGAGGACGTTCCCTATATTGATATGATTTGGAAAATGTCTTCTTTGAATTGAAATTTTCCTCTTTGAACTAATAAGTGTCCTTATCACAGTAGAGATGGTTGACTTAGAGGCCTACTGTATTCAGTTTTATATTTTGAAATAGACTTTGTCAGACTTTTCCAAATGGTCAGGAAAGACTCGGAAACACGAATATCGTATTTATTCTAATAGTACGACAGTCTCCAATAGTACGACATGGTACGGTCCTTTCGAAAAATAGTACAACTGTCTCTAATAGTACGGCATGTCGTACTATTAGAATACTGATATCTCATTGTGAAGGGAAACGGATCACGGTAGCGTTGGTGGTGTTAGTGGTGGTGTTAGCGCATAATAGATTAGACGATAAAGAAGGTGATCGAGATTTGCACAGTTTAATGGTCAGTTCTATTCAGGAGGAAGGGCAGCCAAACTAGGAGGGCTCAGAGGTACAAAAAGAGCGAAAGAGATTGTCCGTCTTCTTTGATGCAAGATAAGCATAGCCCTTGTTAAAGGTGGAGCCTAGCGAGCCATAAAATACGCAAGCGCAGGGTTACTATCAAATATGTGAAGGCTGATAGACATGCGAACGGATCGCGACACCAAGCCATCGACCTGCGGAGATCAAGTAATCGAAATATAGTACGACAGTCTCTGATAATATGGCAGTCTCTAATAGTACGACAGGGTAGAGAGAGATCGAAAAATAGTACGACATGTCATACTATTAGAATAATTACGGTAAGCTTATTAGCCTGAACCAAAGAGCAGAGCTACTTACCTGAACTGGGAGTGACTATATGTCACTTTTACTATAGCCTGACTGTAACTCAAGTCATCTAATGGCTTGTAACTCGCAGCTGGAGCCGTCAGAGCAAGCTGGATCAAAAAACCATATCTGGTACGTTGACTACCACACACGTGCAATGCCTAAAGTTGAGTAGGCAGTGAGTATCTGGTATTTTTCAAGCAAACGTGCAAATCATCTACAACTACCGTATTTCTTCTAATAATCGCCCACCCTCCAATAATCGCCCCCCCCCCAATAGTCGCCCCCTACAGAGTGATTAAAATAGTAAACGCCTGTGGAGTGATGATTAACACAGAACTCCTATTCGCTTCCCACTACTAATATTGCGTTATCTTTTTATTTATGAGTGATATTACAAGCTGAAGTGACGATTGTAAAAATAGATGCCCTCTCTCCAACGAGCGCCTTCATTCAAACATGGATCGAAATAATAATCGCCCACCCTTCAATAATCGCCCCCCTCAAGCGGGGGTTGAAAAAATAATCGCCCAGGGCGATTATTGGAAGAAATACGGTATATTGTGTGGCTCAACGCGCAAAGCACAAGCTGACTCGGATATTCTAATCTATTAGTTCATGTCATTTCATTTAGATGCAACCGACAGACACTTTAGTTCCTTGAACACAAATATAAATATCGCATGATTTAACTCAGTTTTTCAAACAATAAATTACTGATTAAATGTAAATGTTAGCATTGTATAACCTTTTTGAATTATGGACTGTCAAGCAAGTTTATTCTCAAACAGATAAATCTGCATTATAACTATGCCAGTTTTTTAATTGTTCATTTGGCTTTTGCAGTTTATTAAAAACTATTTAAATTTTACAGATTACAAGATATTTTTCGAATCTGTCGTACTTTTTGCTCAATGGTTTGACAGGCACAAAATACATTTTTGGGTCAGTGATAATCCAGCTGCCCCAATAATACCACTTTGGTATAGTCTTGATACGGTATAGCAAATTGAACTGGCAAAGTGAGATCAAACTCAACATTTATCACAGTAATTTTAGCAGTGATGATACATGACGCAATATACTGAGTCATTTATCTGACCACCTAAACAGGACATGCAGATGTATGATGTGACGTAAGGCGTGAGAATAATCACAGATGGGTCGTCAAACACGATGTTCTTTACGACTGGTTAAGACGTCAACGAATGCCAATGATCTAGCATAAATTGCCACTGCTACTCTGCACATTTCATTTTATCAACCGTCTCTTACCCACTATCATCATGAAGGTTCTCATCGTCCTTGCCGCCCTCTGCGCCTTCGTCTACGCCAAACCTCAAGAGAAGGTATGACTTTTGTCAAAGTTAACGAGAGGAAAAGTAGTATAATGCATCTTTAGTCTTCACGGTGTTCATACGTACAATTTCTGAATAACTATTGAGTTTTCAAGTCTTGCTTCAGAAATATTCGTATAAGACAGGTATTATGTTAATATTGCTTTACAATATAGTTAAAGAGTGAGCAATGTCTCTATTTACTATAATTTATTATTGATGTGAATTACTTTTTAATTTTCTCTCAGATGAGTTTCTTGGATGTTTTTAGTATGAATAATTTCAACAATAACCTTTTCAGAGCATTGTTGGTGATGTAGAGTGCGACATCTGCCACTACTTGTGTCCCTCGCTGGAGGACTGGGTCGACAAAGAAGGCGTAAGGAATACTGAATCTTGTTCATTGTGCTCTATTTTACAAAGTGGATGGATTGGAAATAGGATAAAAAGGGTTGAACTCAAAAGTTTCGATCGATAAAATCAGGGTCTTCATGAATTGTGAAAAAACCGTTAAAGTTAACGAATTTCGCAAAAGTTCAAAGATAATTTGTCTTCACAGCAGCTTCACCGTAATCTTTAGCATCACATTATCCTAATAAGTGATCAGTACTTAAAAATTAACCGTTAAAACTGTATCAATAAATATAGCTAATTTAGGAGCAAGGTGAAGGCTGGCTGGAAAAGGAGTGCGCAAAGATCCCTTTCATTGGAAAGGCGTGCGATGCGTGGCTGGAGAAAAATGTCGACCCCATCCTCAAGCTGCTTGAAGCCGACGAATGCTACAGCGCCTGCTTCGCCTGCGATGAGATTCTCAAGTGTGGCACTGATAAATGCAAGCCGACGTGCCGTGCCAACTGCCCATCCTGCTAATCACAAAATGCTTAAACATCGTACACTCTAAACTTGCCTCTAACTATCGATTACAAGCAATAAATTCAACTCGTTCATGTCCCAAGTTACCAAACAGATCACAAATACACTGCCATCATTTCAACTACAATAACCGCTTGGAGTATAGTACAGTGTAACTTGGATAAGTGCACACATTTTCCATGTCCCGAATTTTTGCACAATTTTTGAACATGATCTGAACCCGGATAAGTGTACAAAGAGGTAGCCGACCCAAATGTCACTCAAAAATCTGCGCATATAATGTATACTTCATCGAAACAAAGATTTTGTCAATCTAAGCGCCTTTCAACTTTGTTCATTTTGAAGCTTTGTTTAGTGACAATGAATATTTTATATAGCCTTTCCATTTTAACAAGGACGCTTTCCATGTCAAAAAGGACTCCATTCTTAGTCAAATTTATACAAAAAACGTCCATTTTGATTAATTTATTGCCCTTGTTGAGTGCAAATGCCATAAAATTAATACATCTTAACAATTTTAAGGGTTTGAGCACAAATCGAGTCAGGAACTATGCATGTTGGCCAAACCCCGATAAGTGTACGAATTTTTCTTGCTGAATCGAGGTTTGCACTCGTCTGGGTCTCATTATTGTAACGCTTTGTATTCCGTTCAAAATGAGGGCGTGGCGCTCCACATCAATAAAAACCTGACGAGCGGTAATTATGATTAACAGAAATATTTATGCAGTGAACGAGGTGGTTATGAACACGAAATGTGATAAGACGCTTTCAACTATCATGTTCGACGCGTTTTCTGAGCTGCACGTAAGCAGTCTTGACAGTTAAATAGTAGTAGTGATGCACTGAACAAAGCATTTCATCACAAATTACCACGACGAAAGTGCTATGACTAGCAAAGCGCTGTTTTATTTCATTCGAATGAAAAGAAAGCTTTTGAAATTGGTTGTATGGTTTTGTTCAACACAATGATATTTTTCGGGGCTGTCATATTGTCTGTTTAATGGTTTGACAGGCACAAAGTTCTTTTCGGATTAGTGATAATCCAGCTGCCCCTATAATATAACTTTGGTTCTGTCTTGATTTCGTACAGCAGATCAAACTGAAAAAGTGAGGCAATACTCCACACTTTTCACAAAAAGTTTTTTCAGTAATGCCGCATGATGCACTGCACTAAACCATTTATCTGACCACTTGAACAAGACATGCATAAGTATAATGTAATGTGAAGCGTGAGAAAATCACATATGGGTCGTCAAACATGATGAGTTAATCTTTATGACTGGGCTAGACGTCGATGGAAGCTAGACATCGCGCATAAATTACCACTGCTACTCAGCACATTTCATTTGAGCAGCAATTTTCTACCCACTGTCATCATGAAGGTTCTCATCGTCCTTGCCGCCCTCTGCGCCTTCGTCTTCGCCAAACCTCAAGACAAGGTATGACTTTTGTCAAGATTACCAAAAGGAAGATGCTTAAATGCAACTTTATTTTTTTTACGATGTTCTTCTATACAATTATTCAGATATTTTTTCCTGCTTTTTCAAATGTTACTTTAGAAACATATCTACGACAAGCAGCATGTTAGCTTCGCTTCATATTTAAGATTATAACCCAGCAAATTTCTCTAACAACTACAGTTTACTATGGATGCAAATTTATAATTTTCCTTCTTTGTGAGTTTCTTGAATGTTCTCAGTATTAATCTTTTCAGAGCTTGGCTCAGGATGTGGAGTGTGACATCTGCCACTACTTGTGTCCCTCGCTGGAGGATTGGGTTGACCAAGAAGGCGTAAGGACTATTGACTCTTATTTATTGTGCTCTTTTTTACAAAGTAGTTGGGTTGGGAAGACAGAATGAGCGTTGAACTCGAAAACTTTTGATTACTAAATCCATGGATTTTATGTATTGTGCAAATACTGTAATGGTTAAACCTTTCTCAAAAGTTCGATTATAACTAATCTCAAAGCAGTTCCGCCGCAGTTTTTATCATTACCCTTTTCTAACAAGTGATCATTGCATAAATATCCTCACTGATGAAATCATGTTATCATATATGGCTAATTCAGGAACTGGCTGACGACTTTCTGAAGAAGGAGTGCGCGAAGATCCCTCTTATTGGGAAATACTGCGATGAGTGGCTGGAGAAAAATGTCGATCCTATCATCAAGCTGCTTGCAGCCGATGAATGCTACAGCGCCTGCTTCGCCTGCGATGAGGTTCTCAAGTGTGGCACTGATAAATGTAAACCGACGTGCCGAAAGAACTGCCCAGCCTGCTAAGCTTCGTGAAATAGGTTAACATAGGACAACCTAAATTTTTTTCCAACAATGCCATTGATTATATGCATTAAACTGAAATTATTTGCGTTCCATGTTACCAAATAGTACGCTAATACATCCCCATAATCTTGACAGCAATAATCATGTGATTTATATGAGTAAAAAAATGCATCAGTATATGTTTTACGCGGCTACGTGAGCAACGCGTGACACGACGATTCATGACAGTATTGCACTTGCCTTGACTCACCTTTTCACTCATTGTACTCCTATAGGTCATAGATGAAGTGGAGGTAAAACGAAAACTCGATTTCGGCAATCCTTATTTAGGCATCCCTTACATTTTTAGACCATTCTTGAGAAAAGTTGTTGATAATATAGGAACAGTGGAGCTGTATTATTTTGCTTGTCCTATTAGATCCAGTAATTTAGAAACCTGATGATAATCCATATAGCCGCACTGGTCATAAGTTAAAATTGCAGTTAGTGAAGACAATTAATTTCACGACGCGAGTAAAGAAAAGTAGATGAGTATTGCAAACGCGCCGCGAGTTTTCCAATTTCACGTAATACTGGGATATTCAGACGTCGGAAAAGAGTGCATGTCTAACTTAATGGGGTAAGATCGTTCAGACCTTACTCCAGACTGTCGAAAACAGTATTCTATCCAATAGTTTTCCATGTGGCATATATGCATATCAACTATCTTCAGTTTATCCCAAGTACTATACTCCATGAAGAGACATGTACCCGTTGTCTCAGTCTCTATCGACATTGTATGTGTTGCTGTTTAATTTTGAAGGTCGATGGCAGTTTAGCATGCTTATGTGTATAATAATTATTTCCTAACATTAGCTAAGCACACTTTTTGGTTGATCTGGAGCTGCAGAGCAAAACTGTTGACGAGAAAACAAAAAGTGAAAAAAGCCATCTTGCTAGTTTTTTTTCCTCTTTGTAGCTTAAAGTTAGCACGCGTATCTCGTTTGTTCGCTCAAGCGGACGATACTATAGGATGAAATATGCACGTAGGCACATCTGTTGCTGCTCTCACAACATGATCGCCTCGATCCCTGCCTCCATTGTTTCTTATCACTGATCAAGCGTAGGGGCGCGTGTCGCCATGCAAGACAACTATTTTAGGAATAGAGCATACATGTTTTCGACAAAGCTAGCGCTAGCCATAATCATCTCATCGAATGAAAAACTTCAGCACCGAATCTCAATTAATTGTACTTTTTTAAGCCAAGCATGTAGAAAAATCACTACTCTTCTTTATAAACAAGAGTGAGCACAAGTGAGAAATACATTAAGAATGTGACTTAAACTACTGTACATTTAATATGGATATGAACAGTTATTCGATCGAGCTCACGATTGTTTACAATTATGGGCACTGCATTGACAGATGAAATCAGACGCTCATATACACTTCAATGTGTTGCGATTACAAAGAGAACTTATACATCTTTTCAACTCCTCTGCGTTCGTTTTTGTCTAAGAAGCGAAATAACAGCATACTGTATTGGCGTTCGATCGCATGCTGTAAAAGAGACATGTATATTTGATTAGCGCCGTTATTAGGAAACCATTTACTCTTTTCTCAAGAAAACCCCCAAAAGACCCAATATCATACATAACTGCATTTTTTGAAAACTATTGATAGTTTGATGTAAATGTAAACGATTGTAAATCATTCAAAGTAGGTGGGTGAGCTACAAAAAATTTTGTCGATAATGATTTCATGGAAGTGTATGCTGACTACGCTTTTGAGCATTTGATCAAAAGTTTAAGTTGATCAACAATCGGTATTTTTAATAGCGAACGTCTTTTGCTCTATAAACATGTAAATTGTCTTTTGATCCTTCATGTTAGCCTAGAGTACGCTTGTCATGTGAACTTTTAGGACGCAAGTACGAATGGTAAACAACATGATCACAATTTTATTTGATCTCTATGAGTACCGAACACCATCCCTAAAATGTGAGGACCCTAGTTCCGTCGATACGATTACTTAATAGACTTATTAATAGAAGACTTACAATCACTGCTACGATGAACCCTCACCTGCCGACAGGACAATAGTTGAACACTACTGTCACGTACAATATGCTTTATAAGGCGCACAAAGACTTTTTGTGGTTTATGTTCCTCTGAAACTCTGGCCAATATCTTTTCGAATATTGTGCAATTATACGAAGTGCCCTTCGAGTGACCAGTGTTGATCGTGCGATATCCATCAATATCGACTAGGCCGGGTCAGCTCAGCGAGAGACACTCAAAAACCGTCTTTAGAAGACACTTTATCACTTGTCTCTCACAGTCTCACAACGATCGACTATAAGAAAACATCTTGCACAAAGTCCTTCCATTTACAAACCGAGACTCAAATTGAAATGTGCGTGAACAGCATCCAATCAAACGCCCCGGTTATTCAATGTTCACTCTATATATGAGAGACAGTGTCACAAATTCTGCAATTATGGCTCGAATACAATACATGAATAAATTTCTTCGGCATGCTTACAAATGCATCAAACTTCGCATTTAGTTTTCTCCCCATATTCTATATCATTTATGGATCAGAAGTAGCGTTCTTGTATCAATGGTATTTGAATTTCTACTTTTGAGGCAAGAGTAGCTCATTTGGAGGCAAAAATTATTAAATTACCGTATTTATTCTAATAGTATGACATGTCGCACTATTTTTCGATCTCTCTCTACCCTGTCGTACTATTGGAGACTGTCGTACTATATTTCGATTACTTCATCCCCGCAGGTCATTGGCTCGGTATCGCGATCCGTTTGCATGTCTATCAGCCTTCACATGTTCGATAGTAATCCTGCGCTTGCGTATTTTATGTCTCGTTAGGCTCCCCTATGTTTGACAAGGGCTCTGCTTATCTAAGATCAAAGAAGACGGACAATCTCTTTCGCTCTTTTTGTACCCCTGAGCCCTCCTAGTTTGGCTGCCCTTACTCCTGAATAGAACTGACCATTAAACTATGCAAATCTTTATCACCTTCTTTATCGTCTAATTTATTATGCGCACATTATCTATTATGTACTGTTATCTATTAGTACTATTATCTATTAGTACTATTATCAATTATGAGAAAAGGACTGCACACGACACGGAAAGCGCGAGGCGAGAACACACAATGCAATGTAGGCTACCGTAATCCGTTTCCCTTGATAATGAGATATCAGTATTCTAATAGTACGACATGTTGTATTATTAGAGACAGTCGTACGATTTTTCGAAGGGACCGTACCATGTCGTACTATTGGAGACTGTCGTACTATTAGAGACTGTCGTTCTATTAGAATAAATACGGTAAGCAGTGGTGAACGTATTAGTTAAATATACAGGGTGAGTCAACCTTTTGTGCCACATTTCGTTTTGTTACTACGCGCGACTGGGTTGTCCGTTTGGACCCAGCGAGTGCTCACTGGGTAGCCCTTTACTGTAAGTTTTTTCCTGTTAATCTTTCATAAAAAATTTTCAGGAGTACCAGCAGGGATACCCCTATTTTTAAAAAGTGGGTTTTTTTCCGCAAAATGAGGCCTTGAAATGGCTGTATTTGTCGTTTTAAGATGAAAGATGAAAAGAAATGTAAGGGACCCTCCTAAGAGCTCCTTAGTTTTTAAAAGATATCGTTTAGGGATCCACCGTATTTTAAAAAATTAACTTATTTACAGGGTGTCCCATAAAAAAAACAGGCGACATAACTTTTGAACGGGGTAGCGCTTTTGGCCCAAATTTTAACCGTATGGTGTCCTAGTATGGGGCTTCGAGTGGGCGGAGTTTGGGCCGCCTCCTCTACAAACTGTTGTTGCGGGACCCGCAAATGTGCGAAAAAAAGGGCCTTAAATCAGAGCTGACTTTGTAGGATCACTGTAAAGCGGAGAGTAGAGATGGCGCGCTGATTTTTGGCCTAGGGGTAGTCCACAAAAGTGCGAATGTTTTCCTTAAAGTTTTTGAAATTGCAAATTTGTCTTTTCACAATTTTAGCAGCCCAATAATGAACCCGAGGGGTGAGACTCATTTCCGAGATAACCGGCTATTAAACAAGCTGGAGAACTGAAAAGCCGCTGGGAGAAAAGTATGAGCATAATATGCTGGGTAACAACCTTCGCGCTAGTATGAGCAGGCGTGATCGAAATGCAAATGAAGCGAGAATCAAGTGAGAAAGATCGAGTGGCAGTTCAAATGAATATTTTATCGCAATAACGCCTCTAACAACTCGTAAACAGTTATCGATTGTTGTTGAGAAAATTGACAAAAAGTGAGGCGATCTTGTCGATGTCTTCCACAGGATGGGATTTAGTGTATGTCATGAACTGTCGCCTGAGCCTGGATAGCTCGGCGAGCGATCGCACTTTGCGCATTTCGACTTTGTCGGCGCACGACGCCACCGTCAGAAAGTCTCCCGGGACCGCCGTCTTCTGCAGCTCCACAATGGACTGCACAACTTGTTGCGTGGCTCGATCGAGTTCGTATAGAAAATTTGTGGCCGCCAAAGGCGCACTCTGAGTACTCAAGTTTGGAGGCAGCGCCTGACCCTGAAAGGCAATGCTTTTGGGTGGAAATTGATAAATTGGTAAACTTCATTATTTTTATTATTTGTTAATTGGCTAAGTAATTGTTTAATGGTCAAACTGTTCTTTGATTAGACTTTGCTGTTGATTAGTTGGTTGTTGGTGAATAAATTACACTGAGAGATAGAAAGTGGCTGTTTGGTTATACAGTCAAAACCGGATAAGCGGACATTTTTCTCTTGCCGGGTCAATGTCCGCTTATCCGATTTTGACTGTACAAAAGAGCAAAGCGAACATCGGCGAGAAGCAGAAAGCGGCTCTCACCTCAAATAGAACTCTGTAAATATCGTCGAATGGGATGTCCACAGATTTCGGCCCGGCCTCTTTCGTTATTTCCAGACGAAACAGCGGCGAATCCCATCTGTTCTTCTCTTCCGGAGGTTCGTAACGCATCGACAGAGCGTCCAAAGTGTCATCCGTGTATCTAAACAGTGACACGTTCTTTCAAACAAAATGCATTCGTGCTAATCGAACGAAGATTTAATGTTAGAAATCTTCGAAATCTCAAAAAGAGCAACAAACTGAATCGCCGGCAATTAGTGATATTCGAACAATTCGGACTGCTCTAAGCGAATCGCCATTATAAGCGATATTGCTATAAACGATTTCAAATATATCAGTTCTCTTCATACAAAATATTTCGAGTATAATTGTATTCTAGAAGATTACCGATGGTTGTCGACTTGGAAGGAGTTGAGCCAGGTACACGTCTCCTTACTTGACGAACATTGTACTACACAATAGGTAGTTTTCACAAGTTTTGCGATGCAAAACAGCTCGTATCGGAATCCTTAAAAGTAGCGCATAATTACTAACGTTGAGAGCGCATAATATATGGTCAACATTCATCGAACAGTAACAGAAAATCTCGCTTGCACCATAACTGGCAAAAATGAGCTCGTTTTCCAGTACGAAAACATCGTTTTTCACCAAGAATGACAGTTTTTTCTTGGTTTTTATGCCCATGATTTGACAGAAAGAAACGCTATCAACTATCGAATCAGTTTGTCTTATTCAAAGATTTCCTGTTACTGATCAGCCAATTTTGACTATAGATTTCACGAACAAACCTTTTATATAGTTGAGTGAATCGCAAATTACTGGACTTTCTTTCGCTAATCGCTTTTGCACTTCCGAGCGAAGGAAACTGCGCTGCTCCCGTTCCTGAAAGACTGCCACGTTAGTAATCCTGAAATATTATCTACTGTGATAAGCAGGCTCCTCTACTGATTATTGAAAGCGGAATTTTGTTCAAGTTATTTATTTGTTACATGGACATATCGCGTGATCTCGCTAAAAATCTAAACACAGAACAATTGCTTTCTAGCTCCTCTTTACTTTTTCACTTCATTTTTATATATTTCTCTGCTTTGCGTGCAAACGTGTGGGAAGCTCAAATTAAGAGGGGAGCTTTTCTAAGGGGCCGAGTCAGATTATACTACATGCACAGCGATGATCAGCGTGTTTGTCTTGCCGTTATAGTCAACAATAGTTTCTGACTGGAGTTCCCACTTGAACGAGTGTAATCATGAATATCGTCAATGCAATCGCGTCCGTGTCAACAAAGAGGCTTACTTGGTGAGAATCGTTGTAGATTGAAGACGAATATGATCCATTGAGATCGTCTGACACAATCTGAACGTTCTGTGCAGCCTTGTCATTCTTTGACTTGAAAAAGTCAGCAATTCTTTCCGAAACAGTCGTCTTTCCACTCGAAGGCAACCCTGTCACAATCAACAGAGGCATCGGCTATGTTTTCCGAAACTAACAAGCCAGCATGAAAAATGTGGATCGCCTAGCATCCGATGAAAAGTTTGGCCAAAGATATCGACGACAACACAAACTCTAACGATCAGTATGAACAAATTTTATCCTGAAATGCCGATGAAGACGATCCCACTTTCCGCGCTACACATACCGTATTTACGACGAAATTTCAAGGCAATTGGCGCGGGACATAGCAATATGAAGATGACTGATTATTTCGTTTTCGACAGGTGGCTCCCGTGGTCCGCGTCTGGGCTAACAACAACCTCTTTACACTCTCCAGACATCAATACATTTTCGATAGGCTTGCACGACCATAAGTTGCTATTGCATTTTGATGAAGTTGTTGATGTATGGACTCTCAATTGCTAATTGAAGAGCAGCGTGTCTGTCTCTCCATCCTCGTGCGCTTCCATTGCTTGTGACCTTCGCCGCGATGTCAACGGCTGTGGTGTTGACGGCTATTCTGTTGGTCGGAGCAAATGCGGCTCCCTTACAACCAGGCACCATTTCGCAGACATGGTGGAGACACTGCGAGCTCCTCGACATGACCTACTCATTGTCGAACGAAACCACTACGGTTCCTATTGAACAATTCAAGAAATACCCGTTTGAACTGACGCAACTCGTTAAAGGTAATATGGTTTCATATTAGCCAGGGTGATCGGATGATGATCAAATAAAGAGTCTTTCATCATAATTCGATACTTTTGCATTCAATTTCACTATCATCTCATGCATACAAAGTTGATAACAGTGAATGCAAAAACGATGAATTGTAATGAAAGAAAAGACCTTGCCATCATTATATGTTGTGTTAATCGAATAATGCTTACTATCAGGAATGGTGCCGGGAGTGCCCAACGATTATTACGCGCACTACGGTAAGTTTTGCTCGATGGAACACTTCGGTACTCACTTAGACGCACCAAATCATGTTCTGCGGACGCTGAAAGAAGGGCAGGAGATGTTTACGCTGGAAAAGGTACAGGATGAGGAAGGAAGGAAGGGCACTTCGTAAATGATCAATTGATTTTCTGCTTTCTTCAGGTGCCGCTGACTGACGTGATAGGGGAAGCTTGCGTTATTGACGTTCCCGAAGAACACAAATATGTCAGATCGAATTATAAATTAACGATTGATGATATCAAGAAGTGGGAAGAGATTAATGGCCCACTCCACGAAGATTGTATCATCATCATTCGCACCGGACAGGAGCGCTTCTGGGGCAATCAAAACGACTACCTCGGCACCGACACCCCAGAACAGCTGGATCCCAAAACCGGCTGGCCCGATACTATGGCCTGGCCCGGACTGGGAGTAGAAGCGGCCGAATGGATCTTGGCGAACCGTGGATTGAAAGCCATCGGAGTTGACTCTCTATCGTTAGATGTTGGTAACTCGGAATTTTACAATTCGGTTCACACGGTGAGTTGCTCAGACATTCCGTTTGTTACTTGACTCAAAGTATCATTGCATTTCAGGTGGTATTGGGTGCGAACAAGCCAGGATTCGAGAATTTGGCGTTTGTGTCAAAGCTGCCGGCCAGAGGCGCTACCATCATTGGCCTACCCATCAAGAACAAAGGGGGAAGTGGCGGTCCAGTCCGTGTTATGGCATACGGATGGAACGGTCCGAATGATCCCTGCCGGATGACTGACGGGGCGAAAGCGGTGATTGGGTCCATCTTGCTATTCATGATCAGTATTTTGATTACACTGTTATAAGGCTACTTTGTGTTTGTTGTAAATCTCGCCCTGCTTGCTTATTCTATGATTAGTGCTAGTCAATTATGACATTGCGAAAGAACTGGTTACCTCTTGTTTCCCACAATAAACCTCTGTCAGCCACTCTGCTTATAATCGAGTGCTCTGCGCTGCGACGAGACGCCCTGACGGATAGAGTTGCAGTGACGTGCGGGTGGTGGGTAGAAATTGATTGGCTGAATTGACTAGGGCGCGCACAAGAAACTGGTCTAGCCGCACTGAAAAACGAGAGCAACTATTGCTATACAACGTCTGGAGGTTGTATCTGGAGCTTATCCTGATCGCCGATATCGGTGATCCGACTTACGCACTACACATTCCTTATAACAGATGAATATCCTAGATAATTGGCGCGGGTCATGGTACAATGAAAAAGGCTACTTTTATTGGGCGGCACCGGGGGTTCGCGCCCGGGCGAACAGTAAGTTTCAGCCTGCGCTACCGCGCTCGGCCTCGCTCTTAACTACTCTTGTATTCCGCGTGGATTTAGAACTGGGCGGAAAAGTCGAAAATGGAGAACCGCTCGACAAAATTGCACAATCCATAGTTCAAAAGATCAGTTATCGTGGCGTACCTTCATTTTCGAAATAAAATCGGAATGAAATCTGATCATCTTCTCAAAATTTATATAAATTGTCGTCTAAGAGTCTATATGAGAAAAGATACAGATTTTTATAGGGACGCTATCATGAATTTTATTTGAATTACCCGCAAATTTGTTCGTTCCATGCACATCCATATGGCAGTTTATTAATACAACGCAACAGCTGTTTGCCTTTTTTTATTATTACGGAGCAATACAAATCCCGGCTAGGATTCCGAGCTTCGATAGGGGAAACAACGGAGATCGGGCGAGTGTGCATGCGGGCGTAATATAAGCCGTTAGCTGAACGCGCGCCGACTATTGCTAAAAATTGCACATCTGGAGTTCCGTTATTGCGAGCGCCCCTCAGGAAGCGAAAGCGAGAAAGGTACAGAAATAGTCGAACCAAACCGCTGAAACATCTGGAGGAGGTGCGAGAAGTCAGTTGGTTAATATTCAATATTTTGACCGATCTCCCCCCTCCTCCAGATTGTTTCAACGATTTGGTTCGATTATTTCTCAGGTTAGAACAATGTCGGTTATTGATATTTTGTTCCCCTTCCAGCTAACAGTTGAGGAAATTAACTAGGAACGACTCAGGGCTTTCTAATGCGAATTTTTGGCTTTCTCATACTAATATCCACTATTCAGACACCAATGCTTTTTCGTTAAGTTTGCATAGCATTCATTAGGTTTCAGCTGTATTTTTGTGTAGTTGCTGATATTTAGATTATGAATTGCTATTTCAGCAGCCACGTGTTCCTCTATCCTTGTACGCTTCCACTGCTTTTGACAGTCGCTGCGATGTCAACGGCTGTGGTGTTGACAGCTATTCTGTTCGTCGGAGCAAGTGCGGCTCCTTTAGAACCGGGCACCATTTCGCAGACATGGTGGAGACACTGCGAGCTCCTCGACATGACCTACACGTTGTCGGAGGATACCATTCAGCTTCCTCTCGAAAATTACGAAAAAAATCAGTTTAAACTGACGCCATTCGTCAAAGGTACTGTATTTGTGAGAGAGTCATGCTAGTTCGACGCCAATGAAATATAGTCTTGTATACTAATTCGATACTTTTGCGTTCAGTTTCACCATCTTCTCATGCATGCAAAGTTGATGAAATTAAATGCGAAAACGACGAATTATGATAAAAGAAAAAACCCTGCCATCATTATATAATATGTTAATCGAATAATGGTCGCTATCAGGGATGGTGCCAGGCGTACCCAACGATTTTTACCTGCATTTCGGCAAGTTCTGCACGATGGAACACATCGGCACTCACATGGACGCACCAAATCATGTTCTGCGAACGCTGAAAGAAGGGCAGGAGTTGTTTACGCTGGAAAAGGTACAGGAGAAGGAAGGGAGGGCATTTCTGAAATGATCAGTTGATGTTTTGCTTTCTTCAGGTGCCGTTGACTGATGTGATAGGGGAAGCTTGCGTCATCGATGTTCCCGAAGAACACAAGTACATTAGATCAAATTACAAATTGACGATTGATGATATCAAGAAGTGGGAAGAGATCAATGGCCTCCTCCACGAAGATTGTATCGTCATCATTCGTACCGGACAAGAGCGCTTCTGGGGCAATCAAAACGATTTCCTCGGTACCGACACCCCAGAACATAGGGATCCCAAAACCGGCTGGCCCAATACTATGTCCTGGCCCGGACTGGGAGTAGAAGCCGCCGAATGGATCTTGGCGAACCGCGGATTGAAAGCCATCGGAGCTGACGCTATATCGTTTGATACTGGCGACGCTAATCTTTCACAATCGGTTCACACAGTGAGTCGCTCAGACATTCCGCCGATTGATTGACTCAGAGAGCACCATTGCATTTCAGGTGATATTGGGCGCGAACAAGCCAGGATTCGAAAATTTGGCGCTTGTGTCCAAGCTGCCAGCCAGAGGCGCCACCTTTATTGGCTTGCCGATGAAGAACAAAGACGGAAGCGGCTCGCCAGCCCGTGTGATGGCATATGGATGGAATGGTCCAAATGATCCCTGTCGTATAACTGCTTGAGTGAAAGCGGTGATGAATCATCTTGCTACTTGTGATTAGTATCTTTACTACACTGTTAAAGAGCAATTCTTTGTTTGTTTCCTAGTTCACGTTATTTGTTACGTGTATGACTGGTGGTAGTCTATTGTTACATTGTAAAAGAACTGTTTACTGTTTTTTTCGCACTAAACCTATGTCAATTATTCTGCTTGTAATCGAGTGCTTGGCGCCGCGACGAGACGCTTAGAGGAATAGAGTTGCAGTGACTAGCTCATACCTGGATCGCCGATATCGACGATCAGAGTTGCACACTTTACTTTCTACATTACAGAAGAATTTTCAAGGCAACTGGACATGGTAGGATAAAAAAGACTAATCATTTAGATTTCGACAGGCGGCTTCGGTTGTCCCCGCCCTGAATAATTTTATACATCATTCGCTGCTGCTACCACGCTCGGCTTCGTTCCTAACTACTTTAATATGTGCGCAAATTTTAATGTTGGGTTCAAAAGTAAGATCTCGAGGAACCGCTCGACAGAATTCGACCATGTGTAGCTCAAAAGATCAGTTACTGTGGTGCAACTTCATCTGCGGAAAATAATTGAAATCAAATCTGATCGTTTTCTCACAATTTTCAAATAACCCTCAAAATAGTGGACTATGTTTCTACTTTGTTGGATAGCTGTGCACCTGTGAAATGGCGCCTACCGTAACACAAACAAAAATGAAAAAATCCACCTTTCTGAGATAATGGACCGGTTTCATATCGCGTACTTTAACTAAAGTCGGACTTTACACAATGATAAGGGATAGGCCTTAAGTACAACGTTAGCTAAAGTACGCGTTGTGAAACCGGCTCAATATCTTCTAACTATCGAAACATACTTAACCTGACTCAGATAAACTTTTTGACATATAAATGATCGTATGAACCTTTATGAGTGAAGATACAGATTTTTAGATACTCTTCCATGACATTTATCTGAATCACCCGCAGATTTGCAGATTTCTATGCAGATCCTTAAGATACTTTTTTTTTATAACGCAATCGCTACTTTCCTCTTTTATTTCGAAGCAATACAACTTCCGGCCAGAAGGTGCAGTTCAATGGACGAAACAACGGAGATCGGGCAAGTGTGCAAGCGGGCGTAATATAAGCCGTTAGCTGAACGCGCGCCGACTATTGCGAAATATTGCACACCTGGCGTTCCGTTACTGCGAACGCCAGTCGTCTTGTTGTCCATTTGCGCCCTCAGTAAGCAATTTTAACAATGCTACAGAAACCATCGATCCAAATCGTTGAAATAAAATAGCGGAAGAACGAGCTTTCAGTCAAAAGACTGATAGTTGGCCAACTGGCCTCTCGTTCCTCCTCCAGATAGCTTCTGCGATTTTCTTCGATAATTTCTCATCTATTGATATCAATAACTTGCAGTTATTGCGCGGTGCACCGCAACTGATGTCACTAACAACACTATGAGCAAGTCAGAACAGTGTTGGTTATTAATATTGTATTCCCTTTCTAACAAACAGATGAGAGAAGTAGACAGGAACAGGCCAGGGCTTTCTAACGGAAATCTTGGCTTTTTCAAACCAATCTCTACACTCTGCAGACACCAATACATTTTCGATAGGCTTGCACGGCCTTACGTTGCAGTAGCATTTCGATGAAGTTGCTGACATCAAGATTATGAATTGCTAATTGAGTAGCAGCGTGTCTCTCTCCATCCATACGCTTCCACTGCTTGTGACCTTCGCCGCGATGTCAAGGGCTGTGCTGTTGACGGCTATTCTGTTCGTCGGAGCAAGTGCGGCTCCCTTACAACCAGGCACCATTTCGCAGACATGGTGGAGACACTGCGAGCTCCTCGACATGACCTACTCGCTGTCGAACGAAACCACTATTGTTCCTATCAAAAATTACATCAAATACCCGTTTGAACTGACGCCACTCGTTAAAGGTAATATGGTTTCATAATAGCCAGGGTGATCGGATGATGATCAAATAAAGAATCTTTCGTCATAATTCGATACCTTTGCATTCAATTTCACTATCTTCTCCTGCATACAAAGTTGATAACAGTGAATGCAAAAACGATGAAATTATGATGAAAGAAAGAACCCTGCAATCATTATATAATGTGCTAATCGAATAATGCTCACCATCAGGAATGGTGCCGGGTGTACCCAACGACTATTACCTGCACGTCGGTAAGTTTTGCTCGATGGAACACTTCGGCACTCACTTAGACGCGCCGAATCATGTTCTGCGGACGCTGAAAGAAGGGCAGGAGATGTTCACGCTGGAAAAGGTACAGGAGGAGGAAGGAAGGATACTTCGGAAATGATCAGTTGATGTTTTGTTTTCTTCAGGTGCCGTTGACTGACGTGATAGGGGAAGCATGCGTCATTGACGTTCCCGAAGAGCACAAATACGTTAGATCGAATTACAAGTTAACAATTGATGATATCAAGAAGTGGGAAGCGATTAATGGCCTACTCCACGAAGATTGTATCATCATCATTCGCACTGGACAGGAACGCTTCTGGGGCAATCAAAACGACTTCCTCGGCACCGACACCCCAGAACAGTTGGATCCCAAAACCGGCTTTCCAAATACTATGTCCTGGCCCGGACTGGGAGTAGAAGCGGCAGAGTGGATCTTGGCGAACCGTGGATTGAAAGCCATCGGAGCCGACTCGATATCGTTTGATGCTGGCGACGTTAGTCTTTCCCGATCGGTTCACACAGTGAGTTGCTCGGAATCCCATCTTTTGATTAACTCAAAGAGCAGCCA